>JAPYKE020000169.1:590000-815000 GCA_028554795.2 Sinohyriopsis cumingii
TCAGTTCGTCCATTAAACTGTGGTCAAGCTGGATTAGGAGAAATTCAACAGTTGTTCAATTTTATTATAATATAGTTAACACGGAATAACCTGTATGTGATTGCACTGTCAGCAGATGATCGATCGTATCGAAAGTTTGAAAAAAAACCGGTGATGAAACAAGTTGCGTCTATACCAAGAATACAATAGAAATTTAGTTCATCTGATTCAAGATAATGCTGCAACAAAATCATAAGAGTATATAAAGTTCGATGACGTCACGTCAAAGTCACTGTTGACAACGCTATAGTGACACACACACACACACACACACATATATATATATATATATATATATATATATATATATATATATATATATATATACACGTTTGATAGTGGTACTGTGAGTGATATTGTCAACTGGGTTAAATGACGGGAAACTAACATCTACTTCTACTTATCACCAGTCATGTAATACATGCGCCTACTTTGAATACGCAATTTCGATAGCATAGTTATGGCGAAGCGTTTAATATTTTACAGGCAGCCTATCTGGGGGCACGTGCATATATAAAAGAGGGGAGTGGCCAGATATTTTGGAATAAGTCTAGCTTTGATTTTTGTGCTGAAGTTCGTAACTGATATTTGTTGAAAAGGGGGGCTTGCGTTTTGTCAGCTCATCGAAATTAGATCTCCACCGACACCAATACGACTCCATGTTCTGTTGACTTTGTGGTTCAACAATCAAGTCACAACTTTCAAATGTCCAAACATTTAGTCATTAATCTATTAAGTATAACTCTTCCTAAAGTGGTCATGGAATGATTTATCTCCCAGGATAATAAAAAATAAATATAAGTGAATGGAACTTTCAAACACTGGCATTTTGAGAACTCCAAAGAGATGTCTTTGTTGTTGCGAAGTTAAATGCAGTAGAAGTGCTTTCTAAACATCTTCGAAAATTAGTAACAAGTAAGTTCCTAACTTTTTATTATTTGTTTATGTAGTGTTGTATCTCTTTTACTTTGTAAGTTTTATTTTTTATTTTCTCAGCTCTGGTGGCCTAGTTTTAGATAGTCAAACTCGGATGCGGGAGGACGCAGGTTCGCAGCATGGCCGAGTCATATAGGAATAGTACAAGCAGCTACTTTGTGCTCAACACTAAGATACTAGTTTTAGGATTTGTCGACCTGGCGTCAGGATCATGTGACTGGGTGGGACATGATGCAACATGTCTGCTACAATGATGCCCCAGTGCTAGACACCACTATAAACTGTCACAATGCAGACTTCGTAACAATATGACTGAACACTTGTTAAAGCTACGTTGAAAACAAAAATGACACACACATAAACACACTCCGGTAGGAATCTCCTGATGGATCACCAATGGCAGCATGACCGTCTATATTGCACTGCCACCTGTCACGGACAAAAGTCCGCTCATTTAAGGAAAATCTATTTATATAATGGTATCTGAGAAAATTTATCAAAAATATAATATAGTCCTCGTTAGTGTTCGAACGGCTAATCGCTGTTGAAAATTAGTAATGGCGGCAAAGAGAACTCATGGAACGGCTAGAACATATTTGGCCAAACAAACAGCGGTGTACCCACTTTACCCACATATGCTAATAACGATTTTCTGTGTTTGGATTTATGTCAAAACACCGAACATGGTTCGTCACGTTGATCTTTAATTTCTTCCGCATGCTCGTGTGTGTTCGTATTCATAAAAGAACGCGTTCACCATTGGAAAGTTTGCTAGAAGATACAAAGATGGGGAGCCACTGACGTCAAAGATGCAGGAAAAGAAGCAAATGAACGTAAACGTAGTTATGTACGCCTACCACTAACAAGGCCATTACTATTGCACATCGAAACAGCTAAAAAAAATCTGAATCGATTGATATGTTGTTAGCAAAACAACATATACTGGTACGTGTTAGATATGTAAATATGCATAGCGACCAAGCTCATTTGGAAAGATTTAATGTTACACTTGCCAAACGATGATTCGGATATCAGTCGGCCCAACGTTTACACCATAAAATACTCCTTCACTATTGGTGAGGGAAGGCATCATAGTAAAGAATTTATGCTTGAAAAATTACGACACCATCCGGAAAATGCATAAGTAACTCCAAAGTCTATTTTATACGTTAATGTATCAATCACACCACTGCATCGAAAGGTGATGTCCAAATATGTCAGTGGCTATTTCATTAAGGAAAGTCGATAGCTTGATATCAAGCGGTGAAAAACGTACCTTGGCCAAGACATTCCACGTACATTTCATGCCCATATATATACCATGCGTATAATTTCGCAGTCTGACGCGATTATGTTGTAACACCTAATAATGGAAGTAAGTCAGCTTTTCTTACACCACTTGAACGGTATAGTACCCTCTGACACGAAGTTATTTAGTTGCTGTACTGTTTTCTGTATTTGGTTGTTGCACAACCAGTTGTAGTTATCAAAGGGCAAGCAGCTGTGTTACACAGCCAACTGTGGTTCGGATTACGCTAATGTGTCCGTCTTTCGCATCCGACTTGGTATTCATATCGGACGCTCACTTTCTAGTTGCCTTACTTGAATCACGTGCAGCATTATCTAACATATGTAAGAGAAACATCCTTCTCTAACTGCAAATACCGTCCATGTGGTTACGGTATTTACTCTACTATGACCAGAAACATCAATCGCTGCAATCCCGGCTATTATTTTATTGACATTGTAGGGTGTTACCTTACTAATCTTGTTATTTCTGCAACGATAGGATCATTATTGCTTGCGAGTCTTAGCTGGCGCTCACAGTAATACTTATGAACAGAGGAGCATGGTCGGCGAACCTGATTGCATAATTTGACACTACTGCCGCATTTACGACGTTGTTGAGCACATAGACCAAAATGTAACGGAAGCAAAATATGATTTAAAGTATTGATAGTGGCAAGTTTTGCGGCATAATCCACGTTTCCTAAGGTATACTTCTCTAAAAGAATTGATCTCAATGGTTTAGAACATTTTACGTACAAAAAGCTTAGTCTTTGATTCCTTCGATATTTCTCCTTTCGTTAGCTATATCCTGTATATATTGCTGTATAAAAGCCAACGTTCCATAAAGTGAATAGTGGTACATTTTACAGCATCATTTAGTATCTTCATATTTTGCTATTAAGCAATGCACTCGTGAGACACAACCGCAAATCTTAACATAACTAGGTAAGGACACATGATTATGTAAGTCTCAATATGGAAACAAACTTGACCCATACCTTTTGTGTTGCAGCGTGTTTTAGGTCAACCGATTCCAAACAACCATATACTAAAACTAGCAGCTTATTGTCAGATTGCCTAAACTCATAAACAATGAGGTCGTTTTACTCTGTACCGCTAGGATGGAACTCACGGTGGTTCATAAACGTCTAACACCTACCATGACTTTTTGAAGACATGGGCTGCGTCATCAGTGTAAAGCTTCAAGGATACAATGCTGATGTTTGGTTGCCACCAAACGACCAAGACAGTAATGAAAAGCCCAACAAGGGCCACATAAGCCATAGTTTGAGAACCCATTTAATTAACAACAGATCTGAAGCGTAATCGCCTAACAAAGATGCTGACTTCTGGAGAAGCGAAAGACAATTGTAGGTAGTCCTCTAAACTTTGAAAACCCTACACAAATCTACAATGAAGAGATAACAAAGACGTATGTCATATATGAAGCTAAACTGAATGCCATGTTGATTAGTTCGATTGGATGTTCTGTGCTCGGAATGTGCAGAGCAGCAGTGCGGCACTTTCTAAAGAGACAGCAAACGTGGCCCAGTTTTCAGCATGTTGACTACACCTGGTAGTTTATAAGCGCCACATCGTAACTCGAGGCCAGATACAGTGTGTATGTGAGGCGCGGTGAGGACGGCAACCACCGCGCACAGGGCATTGCGGAATAGTTCAGTCGTGCTCTGCCCGATAGGTTCATTGTGCATCAACATTCCAAAGAGATGGTGTTTCCTGTCGCAATGGTCCTTAGCGCTCAGTAGGCCTTATTGATAACAGCCGTTGTGGCGATCCTAAACGGCGAGGTAACGCGTATTAGAGAGAAGAAAAATATTGATACCGTTCGTGAAGAGCCGCTATGGGTTACGTCCGCAACATTAATTGCGACGACGGTTGGTCTAGAAGAGAATGGCCTGCCCTGAAGTACCTCACTGTGGTACCTATATTCATCGGTATAGCGTAAAAGCGCTAAACGCCACACAGCCGATCTTGTGTGATCCGTGACTGCAAGTTAATGCGCGCCATTGCAAAGACCTGAAATATGAATAATGCCAGATCCTCAGTGATCATACACATTGCTGAAATAAAAGTACGCTTTCCGTCGTTTAACTCGCATTTGTCCATGTAGCCCTTGCCGCTTATCCTGTCATTAAGACAGGCAAAACGGCCCAGCACCATTTTGTGTTTGAAATCTAGATAATTCAGCCGCACATTTCCCTTTGAGTGTCCTTGAGCTCTGTCCATGTGGTCTAAACTAAACTAATGGTTGTCTTTGGCTTGTATTGCCAGAACATATTGATATTGCATGCTGCTCAGTGGTTATTAGTTGTATGCCTCTCAAGGCGGAGTACGTTGTCAACCTTCAGTGTGCTAGCACAGCAGTAAGTAGAGGTAAACCGGAACTGATCTTGGTGTTTATATGCAACACACGTTTTTTTTTCTTCTTTTCTGGACGACCTCAATAACGTCCGTTTCATTTTGACCCTCGACCTATAGAGCAACGACATGCTTGAGTTGATACAGGTACTATATAAGCAGATACGTGAAACTGGGCCAATGCATATAGTCTTCGACACCATACATAATTTGGGCGTTATTTATGGTAAGTTCTTGAACTTTTAAATAGCAATTGCATAGCCACAACGCAAATGTGTAGTCTTTGAAGAGAGGAATGTGCATTTGGTGGCTGCAAGGGGCACCTCAACGATATCTGTAGCTCAATGTACCGTTGTTCCTTTATAGCGGTCAGTGTGGACTTGGTAATCGGAATATGTTTTAGAGCCAGACGTACTGTGGTTTGTGCAATTGAAGGAAAGAGTTGCCTGAAAAGTGCTCTTGATTTCGCCCAAGAATGTTTTTTTCACGGCTTTTTCATGCACCGATGTGCAGAAGACCTCGAGATTTTCAGCAGACTTCCATTTTTCCGGAAAGCAACTCAAGTTGCAATGGGCGGGTAGACCACGACATTACTTCCGGCACTGGACACTGTTAGATTTGAGGCGCATCCCCTTATTTTGGTCTTTGTGGTGGTCATCATTTTTAAGCAACTAGTCATGTATCATATCTCCAGCTATTAGTGGGACTAGTCTTTGTCACCACAGCAGAACATTTCGTCGAAAACGTTGCGAAGTGTGCAAATATCTTCTTAAGTAATAACTCAAGAAATGTATGTATGATCCATACGCTCTGTGATCCATTCTTTTCGTCCAGTCCAAGGAAATATTAGGGATATCACAACCGTACCAATACCGGCCATTGGGGCTAAGAAGGAGCGGAGCGCAGTTACGAACAACGCGAGTATACTTGTTGCCGTGCTATGTCTTCCATCGCCATAGTAAATGTGGTGCGTTGCCAGAGATCGTCGGCACTGTGAACTGTTCAGATAGGCTGTAGATCGCAGTCCAGATTCGGTCCAGGATCAGGCATGGAATTTGTGGCATGAAGAGCTTCTCATCTTGCTTGAGTGGCGCATTCGTAACAGGTGGGATCTTTATTTTTTACTCTCATGAAGCGCATTTATCTAGTCGGGTAAGGTGCTCCATGACACCTTTATCGATAAGGATTCCAAAGGCCACAATCATCAAATTTAACACACGCAGAAGAGTCATAATATGTGCTTTAGACCGCCCTAATACAGTAATTTATTATTATGTGTTTACCGCCAGTTAAATTGTCCCTCATAACAGAAAGCAGATGAAACTGATGATCATAATGTGTGAAAGTTAATAATAGACGTCCATAAAATAGGATATCATAGTGGGTAAACAATTGTGAAAAAGTTAAAAGAAACCGACGAAACATACAGTATGACTTGTATTTAACGTTGACTGGCCCATCTGAAACGAATAAACGATAAGCATGACCCTGAAAAAACGAATATTACAGCAGTATCGTATAAAAGAAATTGCAATTGAGGCAGATTCCAGCCTGAATGAAATCATATTGTAGTTAGGGCCTTTCCTATTTTGCCCAGTTCGGGAATACGCTCCTTTTAATTTCACAGAGATTGGTGTAAAATTAAAATCACTTTTCTAAGTGGTTAAAAGTATCTGACTGTTAAATTGTCTTTGCGGTTCAAGACCTCCATAAGTCCGAGGAAGGCAAAACATCGAAGTCAATGCGACAGTAGAGCTAAAGACAGAAATCCCTTCTTGGGCCAGGGGAGCGAAGTATTAATCCGGCGGAAGCAATAAAGGGAACGATTGAAAGAATTTGAAACATGCTGCAAATTAGTGGACTTCTTTGCAACACTCGACATAAATCTCAACTCTGTGACAAAGTAACTTTGTAGCCCTACAGAAAAGTAGGGGCGGAAATGTCATTTCTAACATATAAAACAGGCACAAGTTAACTCTTGGTCCAATCAATCTACGTAAGAACAGTGGGAGTTGAATTTTTCCAACCGTTGCTGACCATTTGGCCGACTCGCAAATAAAGCTCAACTTGTGAAATCAGACCACACAGCCACATCAACGTTTCTGGATTAGACCTCAAAGAAATTGGGCAAATAAACCTGAAATCATACCGATGCATGAGACTTTGGCCCACACCACTACTGTTCAGTGGTCAAACTTGTGGATAATATCGCAAAGCTTACAGTGCTTTTTAACCATGTCACCGTATAACATGTGGAACTAGACTAAGCAAAAGGACGAAGGAGAAACCATGTTCCAGGAAGTATGATCGGTATTAATGGCATTATTGTCTCAGCTCTCCTAAAAACAGCCAACAATTCAACTGGCTGGCTGACTTAAACAGAAAAAACTCTAGAAATGTCAGTGGTTTCTAAGCGGAGAAACCAGATAGATGCAATCCTTGGCACAACACCAACCACAACCAGTTTTATGGCCATCCTGATTTTTGGCTGCATGAGCTGCCTGCAATCTTTGATTTTTTATCAGATGGGTCTAGAGAAGGTGCGTTAAAATCTGTCATATGGAGCATTCCGGTTGCATTTTCTCGCTGTGCTACTTGTGAGGTTAGTGCTGTTCCTAATGTACCTCAATTGCCACCAATCACGTTTCATTTCCAGTGACATCAGTAAAGGTTGGTCGGAGTTGGTACATAGTGCTAGGTAGCAGCCATCAGCAACAATTTAATTGTTAACTCCCTTAAAAGTGCCAAAGCAAAGTTCCAACTTGCATGGAATGATATACAGTCCCACTTCTAATCATCCTCATCAGAACGTAAAACAGCTTTCTTCTGGCATAAATGAGCACATCTTATTACTTTTGTATTCCTTTGCGAGCTCTTTTGCGTGAAAACTTGCATCTTAGACGTTTTCAGAGAACTGTTTAGGGACTTCAAAGACAGTCCCTACTCGTTTGTCCTAGGTCTTCGTTTGCCCTTTACCAAACACAAATGCCCAAACTTATGCCCTAACTCTGTCGTTCAGACACTTAACACTAGCATGTGTGAAAATCTGCGCCATATGCAGCATGCATGCTATTGCCGGCCATCCTTTTTGCATGCGATATAGTCAATGTGAAGCTTGAATTTGTGGAAATGCAACTACACCATTGACGACAGACACGGATACCAGCATAATGTTACTAAATTGGTGGCCTTTCAGTAAAACCAACATTGGTTTTGGTTCCATATAGTGGCGTATCCTTATATGTGCATGCCGCTATGCAAACAGTAAATATATAACAGTCTGTTTTTGTTCCTTAGCTTCTGATGCTACTAAGAGCACTTATCCCCGTCAAATGTGTTAAGAAATTATTCGCTAGTGGCCATGTCAACATCACTGACAAATGCGTACATCACTTTTTGAGATGGAATGACACAGCACATCATTTTGAGGATCTCTCACGTCTGTTAGTAAATATGTTGCCTGTACAAGCTGCCGACAGGAGTTCGGCGCAAAACTGACAGCACGTTCGCTAATAGTTCCATTTAGGACATGATACATATACGTTAGAATGAATAAATGGTCGCGGACACTAACACCACAACTGGTGGTCGCGTCACAAAACTTAAACGTCTAAGCGATCGTCAATGAGCTCCATTGACATGACATATGATATAACAAACCAGTTATTTCCATTAGGCCGATTATAAGTTCCCCACTGTGATACGTTCCCGACAGTATTTTCTATCTAAACTCAAGAGTAGTAAACCTGCACTACATTATGAAGTTTACAGCAGCTGTGAGAATTCGTTATCATTTGGTTTAATTTTCAACCAGTCTATGGTTCATTGTACAGCTGTTTATTTCTGGGTGATTCAGCGTTCATTATCAGATTTACTAATTTCACAAAATTGTTTTTTTGTTGCAGTAAAAGAAAACTGACCCCCATCTCCCTGAGTGGCATCATTACAAACACAAACACATAATGTTACGGCAAAAGGCAAGAAAATAACTTGGTGATGAGATAGAACGATTAAATGTAATCGACTTCGTTGATGTGGACACCGTTACTAGAGTAGTTTTACCTTTCTAACCTTGACTAATCATAATTGATTAATGGATGCATTTCGTTGTAGGTCGTTCATAGCGAGATACCCATATTTGATGATGTGCACGGGTACCTCTTTTTAGCTATTATTGGAAGCATATGGCATGTGCGGACAGTCATTCCAATATCTTGACAGGTAATGTCTATGTTACGGGCAGTTTACTACATCCATATGGCGGGTAGTACGGCAGCGTAGCTACCAAAAAGGGAAACATGAATGACAGTATTGCTCTAGGGTTTAACGCCATTTTTCAGCACAAAATAGGCAATACCTGAAGGCCAGAATAACTGGTGGAGGAAGAACACTGGAAAGTCCAGCGAAGAATCATCGACCCACGAGAAGGTACTGCAGGCTTTCCCACGTATCCACGCTAGCCAAGCCTTGCACTCGAACCCACGCAGACAGAGGTGAGATGGCAGTGATCCGGAATGGTAAGCGCTTTAGACCATTCGGCCACTCGGGGTCCTTCAATGAAAGTATGACTGTATAGCTGACAACAGGGCAACTTTGTTGGCAAAGAAGCAACATAGATGGAAATGACGCAACATTAATGGAAACAGATCAGCGTATTTGGCAATGGGCGACAAGGTCGGCCACAAAGCAACATAGTTGCAAATGTAACAACATATTCAGCAGCATATAAAGTATCTGACTACAGAGCAGTACAGTGGAGTCACCGGAAAGGGGGACAGAGGGTCAAAACAGTTTATTCAAAGGGGTGTGAATTACGTACCGTAATTGGCTTCGATATTGAACTGTTAATTGTGATTGTTGTCATGGTGTATCGTTTTTGAATCATACGCATTTGTATAATATAATTTATGCAGTATGACAAATATAAAATTCATTAGTTAAGCATGACGACGTTCATATCGTATCATATGCTGAACTCTTTTTTTACTGTATGCAGTGGAGTCTAGTTATATCTTTTGCATTAATGTCGTGATGTGTAAGGCAATTGATGATTAAAGAGTACGTATGTGTTTGCAGTATCTGGTTTTAATTGCTGCTTATGTGTCTGTTTCATTGTTGCATTTCACATGTATGGCGAGTACTTATAGATTCATACTCCATTGATATAATATATATTTTCGTTTGCATACATTCTATTAGGTATCTACACCAAATCCGTAACCATTTGGTTTCGGCTTCTATTATGTTACACACACACGCAGACACATTCAATCATACAAAAAAATAAATACAGCATACTCAAATCTCCATGACAGTTTAAAGCGTGTTTGTTTGTTGTTTTCTTTCTGTTTTGTTTTTTTTAAATTTTAAATAATATGACAATAATGCTTAGAACTACAAATATAAAGTATAACTGCACTACGGTTGGTGTTGTATTTGAATACACGAATAACATTTATGAGTGTAGCCACTTTCAAAATGAATGAAACTGGAAGTGAACACATTTATAAACAAAGATCAACGACTGATTTTAGTGATTTAAGCAAAGTGAAAAATGTCACAATTTGTTTTAATTTAGCATTCGCTTCTGAATGTATCACATTAAGCAGTGCGAACATAAACTATCACGGAAGGAGTAAGTTACGAAACTAATTACAAAATATATCGACGTTGGATGCAGTGTGCTACAAGAAGAAAAAACTTTACATTCAGAAATGTTTAACAGTGGTAATACCCTAAAGAATATGCCCCTTTATATGCAGGGTAAAGTGAAGCGTCTCTAAACTTCACGTGTACCTTTAGAGTAAAATAGTTACCTGGATATAATGAATGTAGCGCACGTCGATATATAAATATCAACATATATGAGTGCCTTATCAACGGTCATAAGAAAACATTGGTAACTAATCGAAAACGGAAGTAAATTATTATGCAAGGACTAGGTTATACCTGGTAGAGTCAAACGTTTACACAAGCTTATATGTCAGGGTCAGGGTGAGTACAAGATAATTGAATATGCTGTTATTGTTGTAGTATTGGGTTTAGAGCCATTTCTCAGCGCAATATATGCTTTACATGGCGGCCAGTATAACTGGTGGAGGAAGAAGCCGGGAAAACCCCGGTACGAATCACTGACCCACAGAAAGTTACTGGCACCTACCACCATTGACAGATCCCGAGACCCTAACCCAGGCAGACAGAGGCGTGATGGCAAGTATCGGTAAAGACAAGCGCTTTAGACAATTCGGCCATCTTTAGACCACACGTCAATCCAGGACCATGTCAATGTACAGGATTATATGTAGAAGACATTTTTCATTCAATATATAATCAAGAATGTATTAATACTGTATTCAGAGAGAGAGAGATACAAATATTCATCTGACGGGGTGGGATTAGCTATCCCTGGAAAGAGTGGTGCAAATGAACTGGCACTGTAAGATTGTTGTTGTTGTTGTAGGGTTTAACGCCATTTTTCAGTACAAGATAGGCTATACATGCCTGCCAGTATAAATGATGGAGGAAGAATCCTGGAAAACCCCGGTAAGAACCACCGACACACGATAAGCTACTGGCAAACTTTCTCATATACACATATTGGCCGAACCCGAGACTCGAACCCACGCAGACAGAGGTGAGATGGTAGTGATCCGTAACAATGAGCCATTAAGACCGCTCGGCTACTCACTGTTATGTATACCGTACCATTAAATCATGTATTACCGAACAAACGGGGTTAGAAAGTAGGTACCGTATATATACGGCAGGGATTGATCAGATCAAGTGTTGGGGTGGATGTGTTCCAAACATTCAAAAAGGCCTGACTTTCCTCGGACGGGCACCAATGCGAAAGTGTATGGTTGTTTACTCAAAGTGTGAATAATACCCCTAAAACGCTCAAAACAAATCAATGATCAAATTCTAAGGGCCAAATGACTGTACGTTTGTGTACATGGTTTTGGGGGTCTTTTAGGCCTGGAAGGTTTCCGTAAAAAACCTTAAACCCCCCACCTCAATCCGGCCCTGGTAAGAGTTAAACTCTAATTGGAACACTGTTTGGATCTGACGTAAGTATGCCTGATAGGATAAACTGAAAGTGTAGAAAGGAAAATAATATTGCTGTCTAAAATTTTAAGTGGTTCCCTGTATGAGGTAAAACTTGGGTCGAGTGAGTACGGCAATAATCTCCTTGTCTGCACATATCAAACACTATAACCCGTCGACCTTGCTTACATCCCAAGAGAGGCTGGAACATAATAACTAGTGTAATTAGTGGTGCATAATGGACTCACACGAAGACCCATCCACAATAACTCATCGACACACCCACTCCGAATACCTATGACAGAGATCAAGCCGTATGGAAATTAGTATGGACAGGTGCAAATATATACTAGACAAAGCAGAAAGTTGCATGCGTATATCATACACGAGGATGAGTGATAATGCGTAGTAAAAATATATATGAAGTATGTTTACGTCTGTATGTTCCTATCTGCAGACATGTACATACATGTATTTTATATATAGTGGCCCTTATTGTGCAAATACTTTGGGTGGTAATGAAATAAATGTTTTGTCATACTTACAAAAAGAAATTCCCGATAACAGCTGCACTCCAGACTCACTCTTACAATGAATGATGTAAGACGAATGTCTTCCACTTCCACTTTTACATTTCCATCTCATGTAAATTCGTGAAGACGTGTATTCGCTATTGCCTCTGATTCATTGATATCCTATTATTTAATGTCGTATTCTGTAACATCTCAAATATACAGTCAGTTTGTGGATAGAGACGATAATACCTGCTCATAAAACAAATTCACTTGAAATGTTTGGTCACTATTCAAACATGAACTGAACAATCTTTAAACATGAATATGTTTCAACTCGTTCGTAACATTAACCTGCAACTTGCTCAAGTATAGATAATATCATGTTATAATGGTTACCTACCACGCTTGCCAAAAACATTCCTGTCTATAGACCGTCAAAGGTCATATGAAAGATTTGGCAACTGTTCAAACGTAACTTGAACGTAACTTGAACAATGTTGCAAAACTAACGTTCTAATATGTGTGGGAGAGGTATATATATATATATATATATATATATATATATATATATATATATATATATATATATATATATATATATATCGATAGATAGATATAGCTATATATATATATATATATATATATATTCACGCCTATTTGAGTAATAACGTTTTAGTTTGTGTAAATTGTGCAATCCGTATATAATTCAGTGCACTGTCAAATGCATCATTTCGATGAATGCCACGAGTCTGAGGACCAACCAAGACACCTTCATATATCTCAGCTTCCCTTTAAATAGGAAAGTTTCCACAAAGATCACTGAAAGTTGCTTGTCTTTCGTATATGGTCTTGACAAAGTTCTTCATCAGACCAAGCTTGATGTGCAATGGTGGTAATACAATCTTCCTTGATTTCAGAAGTGGTGGATGTTGAACACATTTTCTCCCAGGCTCCAATGACTGTCGGAGTGGCCAATCAATCTTGATGTAGTGAGGACCACTCGCACGATTATTACATTTGCAGAGAAAACAGCAGTAATGTGTGTATCCAGTCTGCAGAATAAGCAAGAGAGGAAGAACCTTTAACTCGCAACAAAGCCACCACTAATGTTGGTCATAGTTCATGCATCTGAAAAGTTGTTTCATATTTTCATAGGTTTTTTATGATTGATAATGCATAGTGACTGTAGTGGATGTTTCCTTAGCTTTATATGACTGGATCTTCATGGTGGAAGATGTACTCCTGACATATTATAATCAAGTGAAATGAAACATAATTACCTTAAAATTGATAGCAAACGATTGCCATTATGAAGCAAAACAGATTTAAGACTTGTCTTTGATGAATCACTGAACAGTTTCCACCCATCTGAATCATGAACGATGTTGAGGGCTGCAATTACACCATCGATGTTGTTACATGCTACAATATCATATTATTTTGAAGAAGAATGGGATAGGATCCTTTTGACGGTCACGGAACATGGAAAACCTAATATCACTTGCGAGGAGATTCCACTGTTTTTCTCTGGAGCCCCAGAACTCTGCCTTACTCTTGAACAGTTCAGAAGAGGAGGATGGAATAATATATGGGTCTTGTCACATTGATGGTTCTGGACCAAAGGTTTCATCGTCTTCCTCTTCCCCGTATGACTCAAGTGAGAATGATTCTGGTGCATCAGGAAACGGCACTCCTTCTCCTTGGGGTACTGGGCGTATAGCTGATAAAATGTTTGGATAATGTATAGTCAACATTTTCTTCTTTGATACACATTAACCAATTTCCCACCATGCAGAAGTAGCAATTGCTAATTTGATCTATTGGCTCTTTCCAAATCATTGGCACTGCAGAAGGCATAGATTGCCTTTATCTGTTCAACCACTGGAAAAGGGTTGTTACACAAGTATTGCAGTATATGTAGGGGGCCCACCTCTTGTCCTGGTCTCCGAATTTGCAGCCTAAGCAAAGGTGATAGGCTTTCTTAACCATACTAGTCATGCTGAGATTTTGTGATACAAACGTCACTTCAGTACAAACATAACAGAAGTTATCTGCATTGTTCACACAAGAACGAGGAATCACATCTCACTATGGGTAAATAGAAATGTGCCTCTTTGCAAAATCAAACACGGACGAATAAAAGAGCGCTACCCTGTATGATTTCTGGAACTGATATAGGGCAATTTGTTCAGCAAAGTGATGTAAGCTTTGTCATAATTACATCATCCATGAATTTTAGGAATAACATGATGTAATTCATATCATGTATGACGCAATACCAACTTCATTTTGCATCATTCTTTTTTATTTTGGCATAAAAAGCAAGTACTGTCCAAAACCAGTCAAAGATTTATTCATAGATCCAGTCAAAGATGTATTTGAGTAATTTCTGCTTTAAACTGAGATCCCTTCCTTTATAATTCACTTTTTCTCCGCCATTCCCAAGTCAGGCGTTATATATACTGACCCAGTATCATATCTGTAAAACTAGAGACAATCAACAATTTTAAGTACCAATTTCGTTCTCATCGTCCCAGAATTAGTAACGTTTGACTATATTTATTTCCGAAGCATTTGGGATGTAGACCAGTGTAATAGTAGCAGATTAACCTGATGCTTTTAATCTGAGAATGTTGCCAACAGGCGTCATTGAAAGGAAAGAGGATATCATAGAGGATAAACTACTGTGAACTAGTTAAAATGCAACAGACAAAACATACACGATGTCTCTCCTATTTATATACGTTCTTGATATTCATCATTACAATTATAAGCTGCATCAAAGCTCGCGTAGAAAAATGACAATTATTATACTACACACATATTTTGTTCTGTCGGACGTATAAAATTGTTTTATGTTATGTACAACTAATGTGTGACTGCAGAAATAGGAATATTGTTCGCCACTACCAGTGCAAATATTTTTTTCTTGAGATGAAGTTGATCTGAGAATATGCTATATTGGCAGAAAATATTGTATAATAACTGTGGCAGAACAAATGTAAATATAGTTTTATGTTAAACAATTACCGCTGTATATATACATATCGAAAAATTTGCAGATTGAGACATATTATAATTTGAAAGAATTTACGAGGACAACTAATTGTAGCATCATTCTATCAGATTAATGTGGTGCTCAACGTTACAGAAAAAGTTAAATCGTTGTTTCCATTGAATGCATCAAACATATTTGTCAAAGAGACAAACAAATGTTATAGGATTTTTCGAAGATATAATCTCCGTAAATTGATTAATTAATCAACTTGGAATTACCTCGGAGCAGAAATGACGTAAACGTGATCAATAATATACGAACGAAACTAAAGGTTCCTCTTTGATATTGTGCAAGATAAATTAAAGGCCCTAACGTTGACTGGAACATCTCAAACGAATGAATACATTACGCGATGATGATTATGTCTTTGAACAATAAGCGAATAGAACAGAATTATCATAAAACAAAAATTGAAACTGAGCAAGTTTCCAGCTTGAAGGAAGTCATATTGGAGTTAGGACCTTATATATTTTGCCTCGTTCGGGAATATGAACATATTTATTTCATAAAGCCTTGTCTAATATTAGAAATCACCATTTTAGAGGTTAGAAGTATCGAACAGTTAAAATGACCTTATTCTTCAAGAAATCAATATGCCCGAGGAAGGCAAAACACAGAGTGACTGAGACGGTAGAGTGGACGCGGAACTGTGATTTCTAACATTTGAATCAGTCCCAAGTGAATTCTTGGTCCAACCATGCTACGAAAAAACAATTAGAGTTGATTCTGTCATATCAGTAGTGAATGGGGATACCCTAGCCTCAATGGGAATTAGCATTACAGAACCCCCTGGGACACTCTAGCCTCAATGGAAATTTGACATGGGGAAAAATCATGGGACACTCTAGCCTCAAGGGGAATTTAACATGGAAAAGTCTTGGGTCACTCTAGCCTCAAGGGGAATTTAGCATGGGAATAGATTGAGCGACAAGGCAAAATGGAACAGGGTTGGGACCCTATTTTAATACGGTCCCGACCTGATGGGTCTATGGAAAGGGAACAGGCAAAAAATTGAAACAGGGATGGGGTCTCTATTTTCTTTAAAAATAAAAAAAATGGGCTAGGCAATTGAAAGTCAAGATCTTTTCGGACCTATGAGTGGCGCTGAAAAGGGCCTTTGGTTTCATCATCTTCTTCTTCTTCTTTTATTTCCTCCACTTCTTCCACCAAGTTCTCACTTTTGCCAGTATTCCTTTCTTCTTCTTCTCCTTCTCTGGCATCCAGTCTGGATGACCTATTGCTCGGAATTTCTCCTGTATTATGATCCAATTGTTGTTGAGTTTGTCAAAGGCCTCTTTTTTCTTTAAGTTTTCCTTATCCTTTCGTTCTTTATTCCACTTGTCTTTGATCTTCTTTACTTCTTCCTCCATCACTTTTCTTATAAGTTCTTCCGATTTCTTAAGCTGGTCCAGGCCGTTTTTGACAAAGGACCACTCTGTCCATTCCATTACGTCTTCCAAAAAGCACCTTACTTCTATTACATTATCCATGGCTTCCTTTAATAGACCAATCTTTACATACTCTGGATCTATAAAGCCTCTTAGTCTTTTTACTTCTTCTTCTATCATCTCTTTCACCAGATCCATAGCTAATTTCAGGTTGGTCACTTGCCTTCTGACAAAATCCCGGGTAACTTCATACTTCCATTCTCGTTCAATTCTTTCCACTACATAAGCTCCATCCACCATCCAATACCAAATGTCCTTCAACTGGTTAAACAATTATGTTACAGCTACCATCTTCCTTGTCTTTATTCCGTAGAATGGTTCGAACATCAAACCTTGTGTGTTCTTATAGTTAAAGCGCGGACGTGAAGGAAAACATCCCCTAAGACATAAAATTTATATTTCCTAGATCATTACTTAAAACGCGCGGACGTGAAGGAAAACATCCCCTACTTTTCTCATTTCATATTATCTACTATCCACATACGTGAAGCAGCAATAAACAAACCCTAAATCTACTATCCACACACGCAAAGCATTAAAATGAAACCCTAATCTACTATCCACACAAACCAACTTACGCTCTTACATAACCCAATAATCTACTATCCACACAAACGTACGTGAGCGCTTACACACACACACACACACACACACACACACACACACAATTTTAAAAAAGAGTCAGTGTTTATATTCACACTACTCTACATACATTGGCAAATCGATTACTATTTCTTTTCTAAAGTATTGGGTAGCCCTGAAAAGGGCTGTTTGTTTTTGAACTCCAGTGACACCTGGTTAATGATGGCACCTTCCAGGCCTGGCACCGCACACACATCTTCTTTCTCAGTCTCCTTTTACTTTTTTTCTTGGGAGTGCAGAGGCGGGATGATTGGCTTCAGCACCCCAATCCTCTGTCTCTGGAATTTTATACTACATCCTCTCTCCTATTTTCTTTTCCTCCTCTTCCCTCTGTCTTCTCTCCTCCTCTTCTTTCTTTATCCTTGCCTCTTCTACGATGGCCTCTGCAGCCAGCTCATTCACTATACACCTGGCATATTCCAGGTGTACATGCAGTTCAAGCAGTTTTGCTAGTCTGGTGTTCATTCTCTTGATCAATCGACAAGGGTAGCTAGACTGACGAGCGATTTTCAATTTATACTAAAAGCGCGGACGTGAAGGAAAACATCCCATAAAACAAAATTTATATTACCTAGATCATGACCAAACAACGCGCGGACCTAAAAGAAACAATCACTTAATTTTTTTACTACCCATTACTATTTTAAAAATTTTCATTAAAAATATTATACTATCCACATACGCGGAGCAGCAATAAACAAACCCCAAATCTAATATTCCCACACGTCAAACATCAAAAAACGTTATCTACTATCCACACAAACGTACGTGAATGCTTACAAACACAAACACATACAATCACACCAGAAAAGAGTCAGTGTTTATATTCACACTACTCTACATACACACATTGGCAAATCGATTGTTATTTCTTTTCCAGAGATTTGGGTAACCCTGATAAGGGCTGATATTTTTTTCGTTTTTTTTTTCTTTGCTTGCGTGAAGTTGAAGCTAGGGCGATCTATTAGTTTCTAAGAATGTGACGTCCTCTAACGATAGACTTTCTGACGATAGGTCTGCTTCTTCTGAAAGGGAAGAAGAACTCTTTGGCATCGATACGACAATCGACAAAGTTTCTGTCAGGTTCAGGTTGCTGCTGCTGTTGTTGTTGCTGTTGCTGCTCTCTCTGCTGTTTCTGAAGTCTGTACTTTTCTGTCCATTCTTCTTTCTCCCTGTTCATTTCTTCTCTCAAGAGCTCTTCTATCAGGTCTTCAGTGACTTTTAACATTCTCACATTCTCTATCTCTTCTGGCTTCGGTATCAGACTGTGTCTGACCCTATGCAAATTCACGTAGGCTTCGTTTAGCTTAGCTAGTTTGGAGCACATCTTCGTAGGAGGATGAGTCGACAATGGATGGTTAGACTGGAAACTACCCCCTGTTTTAAAGTCAAAGCGCGGACGTGAAGGAAAACATCCCTACACGGTTTTCGAGCCGAAACGTTCAATGAGTGTCATGAGAGAGATAGAGAGAAGTCAAAGCGCATGAATCAAGATTCTTATAGCCAAAGAATCACAAAGGCATTTTTTTCAAAACACAACATTTTTTATTCAAAATCACTTAACACTAACAAATAACTCTAACATTTTTAACAATAATCCAACAATATAACATCAAACATTTTTTTCAGATACCAATCATTTTTTTTTCCACTCAAACATTATTTTGGACAGGGCTGACAACGTTGTCAATGAAATTGTGATTTCCACTGTTGGAAGTCATTAGGCCATTGATGGGCACTACGTTTCCTAGCTTGAGACAAAAGATAAGCATACTGGTCACAAAACCATCGATCTACTTTCACATCGTTTCTAGAAGAAGAACGAGGATCAAAGTGAGTTACTAAATGTTCTAAGGAATAACCCAGGCTGCGATGATGCAAAAAATACATGCAATATTGTCCACACACCAAGGAATTTTGCCTTGTACTTTCACATTATTGAATCGGGTGGTCTGAGCATTTCTTCTCACAAAGACAATGATATCGTCTTCCAAAGGAGGCAATCCATACGAATCGAAATATTCCACACATCCTTCTTGAGGAAAGTAAACGGCTACCCAGTGGGTTCCTGGGAGATGACTGTCGTCCGTGTTGATCACATAAGCTTGATGGTCTTGAGGTTTGCGATGAGGGAGTTCATCTTTAGCACAGACGACAGGATTCCAAGAAGCAGTGTAAGAACTGTGGTTTAAAAGGTAATAAAGTTCCCAGGTATCCATGTTTTTGTTTTGTCTTTTTTTTCTTCACAGGTAATAATAAGTCATCAATTCGATCCTGACTTTTTACTTGAAAATGTCTGACAAATAACCGTTTCTTCGCTTCGTCTCCCCACTCTGATTCGGGAGAGCTTCGATACGATGGATCTCTTGAGTGGTTAATGGTGGACAAGAATGTTCACGCAAGTCTTTATACCACTGGTGCAACACGACTTCGTCCGAGATGAGACTCCAAGCTTCCTCCAGATACTCGTCCAAATTTTCTTCTTGACTCAGCATCAGGCATTTATCGTGTTGAATTTGACTAGGATGGTCGTTTTGACATCCATAGCAATCTTTCTTGATCAGTTCCGTAATTGTTTCGACCAAGCATTTGGCAAAACAGGAGACTAAATGGGCTTCTTGTTCTGGCCATCTTGACTTTATCATGATAACTTCGTCTTTGTCTTGGGATTCTTCTTCCACGATCTCCTCACATTTCATGTCCAAAGTTTCTCCGCTAGGTAAAGAGGGATAACAGTCCTCCATGGCTTCTAATAATCCAGAATGACTTCTCTTAAACTGTTGATTTCTATGGTATTGTCAAATTCTGCATACAGGAGGACGTTCACTGTGTCAGGTAGAGGATTAGTAAACTGAAGTTCCACACGAATCTGGCCGGAATTTATAGAACGGAAATGTCCCTCGTCGCTGCCTTGGTCTGGAGTGAAATCAAACGCCCACAAACCGTAGCCTCGTGTATAATCCTCGTACGATATGCCGTGACTGGTGTTGGTTCCTAACTGTCCGGTGGCTTCGTACAGGGACAAGTACGACCTCAAGTAATTCCTGTCACCAAACTTAGGCTCAAACGGTCGGGTACACAGTGTCTTGCCATCGCGACTGACTTCGATCTTGGCTACGTTGTAATGATGAAACAGGAAAGGATTTTCTCTGTGGACTCCGTTGAAGGCTGAATTCTTGACGATACCAAGGATCAAACGCTTGGGTAACAGACCTTGGAACAGATGATCTTCGATCATGGATCGCTGTGCAGCAGGAATGGTGAACGTTTTTACTTCCACGCGTCGTATGGGATACTTGGCGGTCGTTCTGCTCAACGTTTGACTGATGTCGTTTCCCACTTTGGGTAACACTTCCACGCGTCACACGTAGAGTCTGGCTTCTTGAATAATGGTTTTGTACTCGTTAGCATGGGCCAACAAATGGAAAGCGATACTGGTACGATTCAGTCTCAGGCGAATATCCACTCCGTTCAGTAAATATTTTTCTTGTAACCACATGTCCAAATGCAAACGATCCATCAGTTCTAAACTGCGTCCTTGTTGAATTTTATTTCTACGTGTGTTAAACCCCACATTGTGAGGATCGTCATCTGCTGTGAGGGCTGTATCGTTAAACGTGTTATCACCCGCTGTGTCAAGTTTCCATATCACGCAAGCATCCAGATGAGTATTCTTGGCTTCTGTTCCGTACGTCAAGAGATTTTCCAGGTAGGCACGATACGGGTAAGTATCCATGCTGCTGCTGACCAGTTTGTTATTCAAGTACAAGTCCACTGAGCTGAACAAGGAATGCATGAAATTGTTGACGGGCGCTACCCTATCATTGGCTCCAGGATTGGTGTTGTCCTTTTTGATCACTTTGACTTTCAAATACAGGTAACTGCTATTCAGATCGATGTAATCTTCGGGCTGACCTTTGATGTCAATCTCGATGGGAGCAGAATCCGTCAAAGAGGAGACGGGATGAAATTCCACCCACTGGGGTTCTTGCATCGTCATCATGGTGGGTGGCATGGCAAACAGATCCAGTTCCGACTTGGAACAAGCTCAAGACTCTCGGTGCATCATTTTTTCTCTGTGTCTCAATATTTTAATAATCGAAAACGTCTAAATCTCGAACGGTTCTTCTTTTCTTTGTCTTTCTAGCTTTAGAAGTGTGAATCTGGTGAAAGGGTGTTTTCTTCGTCGTCTCTTTCTGCCTTGTCCTTGCTGAATGCCTGACTCGGTAGCGTGCAGGGCATTTATAGGTTTTTCTCGTGCACCCAAAGGGTCTTTACCCGTATGCAGCAAGACATTTTTGCCTGCCCTCAAGAAAGCTTCTTTGGGGTTTTGTTTGTCGATGATGACATTTTGGAGAAATTCCTTGTCTTGTGTCAGTGCCGCATCTTTCAAAGCGTGCAATCCGCGTGTCACCATCGGTTTCAACACTGGAGCCACCGAAAGAAAACCCGATTTTAACATATCTCCTAAACCGTGTCCTCGCTGTTAGCAACCCCTCGGTACACTGGATACATGACTTACGAGTCGCGAGAGAACCGTTTTCGAAAATGGAATTTCACCGTGACTTTCCCTTTGGTGAATGGAATATTTTGTCCCAGATCTCCTTTTATAGCAATGTTGACCGTGTCCAAATAAGACTTGCTGACGGGCAAATAGTGAGGATGTACAAATTCGCGGTGGACGTGATAAGCGTTTCCACCTTCCTCGTCAGCGTTCGTGGCAGAATTCACTTTGAAAGGAATGACACGCAGTAACGGTACGGAGGTGTGTCCCACCACGTTGTACTCCACCACATCGGAGTACACAAACATCAAATTCAGTCCTTGGTTCAGTTCTACCGGGGAACGAAATAACTTGCTAAAACACTCGTTGTCGTAAATGATGGGTAATTCGTTTTTCTTGATCATGGCCATTATCATGTCTATGTCTCCGCCCAACATGTCAAACAATTCAGGACAAAATAAAATGGACACGATTTTACCCCAGTCAAATTTCATCAGGAAGCGACGAGCTGCTTTGTGGTACTCCATGGTGACACTTGTTTTGACAATTTCCAAAGCTTTCAGAAACATGGCATTAAATCTGGAGGTAATGGTGCTGACCAAATGTTGACCACTAAAATAATAGCCTGGGGGAATGAACAAGTGGTAGGACCACTTTTGAGTTTTGTCATCATAGGTTTTGTGATCATATTTGACATGGGTATTCAAGTACTTTTGCATTGGCTCGCCATGAACCTCCACCGTAAAAAAATTTTCATTAGGAAGGACATTGAGGACTTGGGTCGGGTGAATGATTTCCACTAAAGCCACTTCCCAGTGGGCTTCGTGATCTAATGGGATGGCCTGAGGTAATTTGGCCGTGTAACAGCACAACGTGTTCTTAGGAAACACCTCCATGGAACTGTCACTGGATAAGGTTAAGTAAAATTGGTTGTTATTGCTCATAATTCCAGAGTTCTGTGGCTGTCCGAGGGGTTACTGGAGGTCAGAGGTGTGTCTCCGCCCAAAATGGGGTTATTTTTGTTATTGGAATGGTGACTGGCACTGGTACTGGACACAAGGTTCCCGTTGTTCCCGTTCGAGGTGAATTTTAGGGAGGGATTAGGAAGCAGGTAACCGATGCAACTGTTCAATAAAATGGTCCACAATTGTTTGTCTTCTTGTTGCAAACTCAAATTGGCAATGGCTGCCCCGATGACACAATACACCACGAAGATTTGGCAGAAAAAGATGATTTGCGTTTTAGGCACACGTTCTCCACATCACACCCACAAGGGTTGTTTCTGTACATCTTGCAGAGAAGAACTGGGTGAAGGAGTGGTCGAAGTAGCAGCGTCTGTGTGAAAGGGCATGATGGTCACTTCCTTTTATAGTCGATGACTTGCGAAGCATCGATCCAAGAATCAAAACTGGGCGGATATCCTTTCCAACGTACTTTGACTTCTTTGACACGTCGCTTGCCCACTTTACGGGTTCTGCGTTCGAGAATGCTTTCGATGTCGTACACGTCGTCTTCTTTTTGGTGACACGTTGTAACTCGGTCAAATAAAACGTTCCTTTGAGCACTTCTCCATTCATGTCTTCCAATTTATAGACGGCAGGATGACGACCATGCACTCGTCCAGTGACGCGAAACAATTCGGTGGTCCAGTTTGGTAAGTAACCTTTGTCGAAAGTGCGTTTGGTTTTGCCAATGCGTTCCCAATCTCCTACGTCCAACACTCCACTTTTCTTGGGGACAGCCCTCGTCGGGGACGCACCAAACAGGCGCTCAAACACCAGCACTTCGTTTTCGGGAGTCACTTCTTGCGGGGCACGTCCAATGATTCGATGGTAAGATTGGTTGTACGCTTGCACCAGGTGTGGTAAGATGTCGATGTACTTTAGAGTGTGGTGATGCGTAAAATATGTCCACATGTGTTCTTTAAAAGTGCGTTGAAAACGTTCCACGATGCTGGCTTTGGTTTCAGGATTCTTGGTGGTAAAAAAATGAATGTCACGTTTCTTTAATTCTTTTTGGAAAGCTTGGTTCAGAAATTCGGTGCCTTTGTCCGTTTGCCATCGAAGAGGGTGACAACCACTTTGTTTCAACACCCGTTGCAGGGCTCGTACTAACTCGCTGCTCGATTTGAAAGTCAAGGGTACGACCAGGCAAATTTGGAAAAGATGTCGATGACACAAAACAAATATTTGTAGCCGCGATTGTAGCTGGCCAAATGAGAGACATCGGCTAAATCGGCTTGCCATTGATGATCGATGCCTTCCACTTGGGTGCGACTTCTGGAAAACTTGCGTCGAATGGGTTTGTGTAAAGTGTAGGTAGCTTGTTCTTGTGACCATCGTTGCACTTGAGATAAACGGAGACTTTTCAGTCGACTTTTGGCAGCACGATACAATTTTTGAACTCCTGCGTAACCTGCAGGATGGGAGGGATCGTAGTAAATGCTGGCTAACACTTTTTCCATTTGTTGGTTTGTGTGTTAATAAGGCACCCACTCTTGGAAGATGCTACTCTTTTTCTCTTGGGGTACTTTCTTGGATTGTAATGCTTTGTGTGTGCGGCCGGCAATAGGTGTCGAGAGGAGGAGGAGGAGGAGGATGTCTGAACAGGGGATATTTTTTCTTGTTTCACTTCTGTCTTCACCTTCTTTTTCTCTTCTGATGAAGAAGGGGTGGTCATCATCCTTTTAATCCATCCAATTCTGGAGGTAGGTGGTGTTGTTAACTTGCGTACTTTTTCTGGTGGAGTTTGAAACCCTTCCTCTTCTTCTCCTTTTTCTGTCTTGGTCACTGGTAGTGGTGGTAGTGGTACTGGTGATGGTGCTGGACTTTTCATCAAGGTCTTAAAATCTTTCAGAGTGGGTAGAGCTGTTTCGTCTAAAGCTTTCTGGTGAAAGAGTTGCAGTCGTTGCAAGAGTTGACCGTACTTTTGTGATTTTTCTGTTTCGGACAAATCTTGGCGATCCATCAAGGACTGCAGTTCGTGTTGTAACTGGGACATTTCGCTCAAATTGGGATTAGGAGGTAAAGGTGGGGTGCGTTGTTCTTGCCAACGATGGTATTCCATCCATGGTTTGTAAGGCACTAAAGCTAGTTTTCGTCCTTAAATGGGATGTCATGGGTCGATTCCGAGATCTTGGGACTTCAGAGGGCCTTTTTATCTTGCTCCCACCAGTCCTCCCAACATGGTTCCCAAGACTCATTTCAGCAATGGGCCTAGCAAGTGGGGTAAAATTCCTCCACGTTGGACCAACATCATCTTTTTTTGACGAAGGGGAATTTTCTTTTGAACCATTTGGCGAAGAACGTGACGATGTTTGCCTAAGCATTGTTTCTGGTGTTTGGACAAAAGGATCGTGCCTTTCAACACGTTCAGACAACATTCGCACACGGTATTGATGACCCCTTTGGAGGCTGATTGAATGAGTTTTTTTCGTAGGGGTGGATAAGCTTTGGACAGGACAGATAACACGTCCCCATGTTTGACTAAACGAGGAGGCAGTCCTTTCCTTTTCTTTCCTTGGGTTTTAGAAGAGGGATGTTTTCTGGAGGGTGACATCTTTGAGTCTTCAGCACCAAAAACACTGATACCCCTATTTAGTCACAGACCTTTTTGATACTGGAACGCGTCGCCACTGATTGTCTTTACGTCGTATCAACTTGAGGTCAGCATGACACGTCGTGCAGGGGTATGCAACGGACTAAATCGAGCCAGTTCTTGCTTGGACAAATCCAGTAAACTTTGTAATATGCCCGATCTCTCTTGGACTTTGATTTTGGGAGAAGGTACTTTGTGAGCAGCGGCCACTGCCGCTAAATTGGAGGGTCCTGCCACTGGGGAAGTTCTTGGGGTTATCAGCGGAGACGTTCTTGGTGTGATCAACGTCTCCAAGTACTTTTCAGTTCTTGGTGTCATCAACGGAGAAGAGACTGAACCTGAGGCTACCGGAGACACGGTCACCGTCGTGACAGGTCGTGGTTTGCGAGGGTAAGGTTGCGTCCTGGTTGACGTGCCTCTTTTGCGACTAGTTTTCTTCTGTGGGCTTTTCTTTTCCTGGGGACTTTTTCTCTGTTTCTTTTTCTGGGGGCTTTTCTTTTTGCGGGGTGGAGTCTGGTAAGAGGAGGGTCCCGCCACTGGAGAAGTTCTTGGAGACACGTTTCTCCTTGGGGACCTGGTCTTGCCACCGTGGCTCTTTTTCTTCTTCTTCGAGCTTCGTTTGACTTCTTTTTTCTTGGGAAGAACTTTGGGAGCATTAGGATCCCATCTTAAGAGAGAGCGAATAATGACCCCTCCTACAGTACCGCTCCCTCTAGGTTTCAAAATGATTTGTTTTTTGGTTTGAGTGTCGATGCGGGGATCGGCCAGTTGGGTCAAAGCGACTTTGTTTCGATCAAAAAAGCGTTTGGTTTGATGAGGAATCTGAATGATCCCTTGGAGTAATTGATGTGCTGTCACCGTGAACCATCGTAAGACTTCTTTGAGACTAGCTTCTAAGACACGAGCTCGTATTTGTGGATTTTTTTCTCGACTGATGCCATACAAGGCACGAATCAATTTGACGGGAAGATGTGACTGAAGGGACGTCATGTTCAAACTGTTTGAGACAGACGAAAAGTGTCTGAGGTTTTAATAGATTTTTTTTGGAGTGAAATTAAGTCGAGGACGGAGACGTGTACAGGACAGGCCCTCCGTCTTGGCACCAGTGGTGAAACAAGTGGGTACGAAATCGCAAATCATCGGGGGTCGTAGGTTTCAAATCGACGAGTAAATAGGCGTGTGGTGTTTGGGTGGCATCGTCGTAAGCCTGAGTCAGCCAAGGCGTTCCTAACTGTTGGCTAAGACTTGCACTTGCGATTAATCTCGATGGCTTTTAAACAAGACCACGTAATGCGCATTGAGACTGATGGTACGATGGGCTTTACTTTGTTGAAACAAATTTTGGGTGATGTAAACGACACTGGCATCACGGTGATGCCCTTTGCGCGTGAACCACAGTTTAATTTCTTCTTCGTCTTCTCCTAACATGTCGTCGAAAATGACCAAATGGGTTTGACGGGAGTCAGAGACGATGCCATCGTCTTCTTTAGGAATGCCATCCACAAACACGATGGATTCGCCTTGACTTTCTCGCAAGAGACTGTACGCCGATTGCGACTCTTTGTAACACCACACGACACGCTGAGGTGGACGATCGATCAAATGATGTTTATATTCGATCAATCGTTTGACGAATTCGGTTTTGCCTGAACCGCTAGGTCCAGCAATAAGCATGTTAAAGGGATGGCGAAGGTACAAAGCCTCCCAACTGGCACGATCTAAGTGTTCGTCGATGACTTTGACAGTAGAGGAAGAGGGAGCAGAAGTAGCCATAGTGTAAGGAATGTCACTTGTGACACGAAAACAAAGAAGACAAGATTTTATATACTTTTTCAGGACACGTTTATTGAATGTTTTAAACATGAATACGAAAGACAAAAATACATAAAAGGCAAAGGCTTAAGTACAACGATAAAAGGCACATCGAAATTATCAACGTGGAATAGAAACAAATGTCTGTACAACATTGTTTTGGGTAAAGATCTGACCAGTTCTATAGGGGGTAAGGTCACACAAATGTCCTCCCGAAAGGGCCTTTCAGGCATGTCCACGACAGTCCTGTCCTGGGTGACGGTTTTTTTTTGGCACCGTCACTAACACAGGTTAAAAAGTGACTTTTTCCTTGAACAACTCTCGTGCATACTGGGCCACTTCTTGGGTCCAAGCCTCAAAATCCCATTCTTTCAGGCACGGACATCTGTTCAATGGGGGTGTAAGTTACAAGCTACACACACATCGTCATACACGTCTTGGGTAGCTTAAAGTTGACGAATCTTTTTTTCCCGTAGTGGTCGAGAAGTATCCAGATGAAAACGCAAGGTTTTGAGCAAAAGGAGTCTTTCGTGACCATTTAAGGCCATTGGGATGGTAAGTACTGATCGTAAAGAGTCCACAGGGAATCGGCTAGTAAATGAAATCCTAGAAAACAAGTCACTAAGACACACACCACTTGTCGACCCAAATTTAATGGATACAGTTCTTGTAATAATCGATGGTAATGATCCACGGTTTGAATATGGTCATTGAGTTCCTTCCACGGAATCTGTTCAATTGCATGTGATACAAGTTGTGGCATGACAGCCTGTTTTTATACTCTCTTTGTTTCGGAAACAATACACGTACTTTCTAGCCAGAGATCTTCGTTCTCCAGTGGGAAATGTAAATCTTGCATACTGTAACCGAAACGTCAGAGTTCGATTAGAAGTTTCCTCTTCCGCTAAGTAGATTCCACGTAAAATATGTTGGTAATCCTTTAACTTGTCTTCCTCAATGCGTTGCTCTAGGTGAATCTCGAAGTAACCAAAATTATGAACACGTGGATCAACGAAGGCCTGGAAGTATTGAACAAGGTCTGACCATTGAAACAATTTCTGACGAATAAGTTCTTTTATACCATTCAGGTACCAGTGGTTAAAGATCTGGCGACGTAACGGATGCAACTGTTCTTTACGTTTCACTTGTATTTTGACCAACTCTCGGTAAATGCGTTCTCTCAACTCCACAGGCAAAGCACGAATGTTCTCTTGTAAAGTATCCATGAATAGGTCATACTAAATTCTCTTTCTGACACAATAAATGTACTGTTTGCACAGACATAGTTCTAATTCATTGTCGAATCTAAATCGTTTAGTCACTAATTTACACATTACAATTCGTTCAGAAGTTTCCTCTTTCACTAAGTCGACATTGCGTAAAAGATGTTGGTAATTTGTTAACTCTTCCTCTGGAATTCGATCCAGTAGGTTTACAATGTAGTAGACAGAATCATCAATACCAAACCAATTCTTTTTAAAACCAGGGGGTCGTTGATCAATGTCTCTCCAATGGAACACTTTCAACTCAATCAGTCCTTGTATAGCATTCAGATACCAGTGATTAAACATCTGGTGACGTAACGGATGCAATTGTTTTTTACGTTTCACTTCTATTTTGACCAGCTCTCGGTAAAACCTTTCTCTCAACTCCACAGGCAAAGCACGAATGTTCTCTTGTAAAGTATCCATACACAGGTCATGGTAAGTTACTTCAATGTCTCGGTCCCACTAAGGGTAAGTAATGACAATTCGGTGACCATCGAACATGTTCTACGTAGGCCGAATCTTGTGGTTCCCAGTGTTGAAGTGACACACCGCAACTTATGCACCTGACTTTATCTCCTTCGCCCAAGTAGAACAATCCGGCTCTGGCTGATTCGTCAGGGGTCGGTCCTCCCAGATACTTAGGCCATTTTCCTTTGAACGATTGAAGACGATTTTCAAAGTTGTAGTATTCCTACAAACGCACAGGGAACGAATATTCGTCTTTCACAGGTTCGTTTCGATGAGGGTTGGGTGACATGGACAGGAGTTTGCTCAGGGCTGGATGACATCCGTAGGGGGGTAAACGTGAGGGTGAACATCCACCTTTAAAACGAAACCCAGTAAAGTGTCCAAGAGGACGAGCGGCATCGCTTTCGCATCCCTCAGGTTTGGCACACACAGCATCACTTTCCATGATAGGGGTAGTGAAAACAAAGTTCCCATGATGCTTTACGGCATCGCTAAGGTCACAGCGTACAGCATCGTTCCCATCGCAAGGCTCACAACCGCATTCTACTTCAGAAGCCCCACACTTGAAGTGTGCCTGTCTGAACTTGTTTTGTGTTTCTCTGAAAGTATTCATCCCGTTCGCTTTGTCTTCGTAGTCACAATGAACTATCGATCTTGCCTAGGATTCCTTTTTATATACAGACCAATACCGACGTGTCCATACGGTAAGGTGAAATGATTGGGAAGTCGGACTCGCTTATGGTACACGATTTGATAGACTTTTTCCAAGGGTCGACTGACGATGTAGTGAGTGGGTAAAAGTACAATCTTGTTGGGTTGATAGGTGGTCACTTTTATCTTTTCCAGACTGCAAAGCTTCTTTCAATACCCCAAAGTTCACCACTCGACTGGTACGATAATTCAGTGTCAATCCTTTCACTTTACACTCGGTGTGCACTTCTCCTTGTGGGTCCCGGTATTCGTAGCCGTAATATTTAGGACCGCCACTAGCGAAACTTAGAATCGGGATGTTCGTCTGTCCAGGCTCCTAAACGGTCTCCTTCGATGTCAGGGTGCTGTTGACTCGGGTCATCGATGTAAATGCAACTGTCCGTGTCAAAGTACAGGACACGTTCCCCTAACAGCTCTAAAGCTTCGTACAATTTTAAGCGAGCATGAGCTGTCACGTAAGCCGCAACGATGACATTTCCAAAGGGGTCGTCTTGTACAAAGTCCAGATCTTCTTCGTAATTGACCAAGAAAATCTTCGCGAACGACGTCCACGTGTTTCATGAAATTGGTTTTGTCGTGAATCATCTGGAAGTAGCGGGAAGGTTCTGTCAAATACTACGTCTTGGGTAAACACGGGCGTTGTGCCATTTTACCCCACAAGCAATTTAACATCACTTTGGCAAACGATCGCCTGCCTTCGTTTTTCTCGATGTGGTCTAAAGGGATGCCTTCTTGTGCCCAGTATTTCTCTTTGAATGTCTTTTGGTCTTCGGGAGTGTGACACCAGGAAGGATAGCCGCTGGCTTCTTGCTTCAGTTTCAAAAAGGCATCCACGTAGTCTGCGAAAATGCCTTTCTGTGTGGGGTCACCCTTGTGGTATTGTTGTGTCTTGGGAAAGTGGCAAATTTCGTACACTTCTAACAGTTGGTATCCCATGTCCAGAGCTTTGAACAATTCTACGCTGACCCAGGTTCCCGACAAAGCCCGTTCTTCCTGGGTGTGCTGACAAGGTTGATCTTGGTTGCACGTTTCGGCACAAGTACGGCACAAGGTAAACATCAGTTTGCCTTGGCAATGGTGAGGTAAGACAGGATGGTATAGGTTCGTGGGAGGCAAAACTTTGCACTTGATCAAGCCTTCATATTGTCGAATGTTTTTCAGGTCGATGTGTTCCGTTAACAATTGTGGGTGTCCTGCAGGAAAGCGACAATATTTGCACACGTACGGATACAGGAACACACTTCCAAGCATCTGATTTCTTCTCCTTTCTCTTCGTCTGCTTGGTAGAGCAAACAGGTGGCATTGGTCCTTTCTCCGTACAAACTATCCCTCGGGTTCAGGGGGTCCATGAACTAGTAACTTTCCACGAGGCGTTTAAACTCGGGATCGGTGTTCAAACGGTGATCGTATTCGTGTTCCCACATTTCCACCATTTGGCATCCTTGCTGTTCTAACTTTAGGCATCGCTGACAAGTGTCCTGGTACAAGTCTTCCATGGTTCGTTGTAAAAACTGATTTTTAGTGTCACGATCAGGATAGCAGGCGGGACATCCGTGAAATAAGCAACCGTTAAACTCGTACACGATCTTGGGGTTTTCTAAGTCCCAGCCATCGACCGAATGCGTTCCGATGGTCTTTTCGCCCCCTCCGTTGCGGGCATGCTGAATCCATTTGTCTTCCTTGTCGCACAAGTAATGTAACCAGCGTAGGGCTTTGACCGAGTATTGACGTTTGACATAGTTGGTCGTTTGAGGACTGATGACAGCCACGGTGTTTTCAGGCATGAATCGTTGGCGGTACACTAAGGAACACGCTTTGGCAATGGTGGAAGCTTCTTTCAAAGGATCGACCCCTCCGTGTTCCATGAACAGTTCTCGAAATTTTCCACAGCAACGCCGTAAAATGTCCACATCGGAACGACAATACTTTAGCATTTCTTCCTGAAAGTCGAAAGGGTCGGAGGCGTGAGCCTGGTACCAAGCGTAGAAAGCTTCTCGTTGTTCGGTGCGCATGTTGTCAGGGTCGTAATCTTGAGCCTCAGGCAAATGGGGTAGAACGGCATGTTGATTGGCTTCCGTATTGAAAAAGTGTGGAAAGTACCCTTTAGCCATTTCTGTCATTCCAAACGTTTTAGGCATTCAAATCAAAGGCATGGCCAAATAGCTCATCGAATCTTTAAACTGCACTTGTCCCACTTGCATAAAAATGATTTTGGCTCCGTTCAAAGTGACTTTAGGACGTTCGGTGCCATGTTACGTATAGTACCTCAAAAGAAACTGTCCATCGTATCCGGAGAAATTGTAAGCCGTCACCGTGGCATGGCGATGACAATCTCCGTAACGTTCGATGTCCTCTTGGCTCCACGTCTTGTCGATGGGGTCTAAGACCCATCGGGCGAAATCGGCTAGCGTGTTCGGTCCTCGAAAGATTTTTTCACGCCCTCCAGGAATTTTGCTGCAGTGAGGGCAATGACTGAAAATAGGTTCTTGAATGCACTTTTCGCACGCTCGATGAGCCACACAGAAATTAGGAATGTGAATACCGGTCTCTTGCATGCATTCGAAATCGAAAAAGATGAAATTGCCTTTATTCTTCTTCTTGTGACTGTCCTCTTCCTGTTGTTGGGGTTGGTAATTTTGCATGTAACATTGATGTTCAAAGTCCACTATGTGGAGACAAATGTGACATTTTTTCTTTCCTGAACATACGTGTGCCTTGGCACTATTGGTACGTATGCCTTGTCCACACGTAGGGCACAATCTCGGCAGTTGACAAGCGCATTTCTGCTGTGATCCTTGCGTCTTCAAATGTTGTTGGTAACAGGTAGGACTGACAAACGTGCGCTGACAAGCAGGAGAATGCACTGGTTCTTGTCCTTCGCTCAAACAGGGTGGAGAGGCCAAACATCCTGAGCATTTCGATCCGCAATGTTTGTGTTGCTCCCGATTATTATAACCATAGTCACATTTCTCACAGTAATAACCTTATCCCAGGAATCCGGTGATACTGGTAATGGTATCGAAATGGTCATCGTGATGATAGACGTGAATACATTTTCCATCCTTAAAGTCTTTCCCTCGAAACAACAGAGGCCCACGTATTTCTTGAGGGTGCACTTTCAAGGTGTAGCGTGGAGCTAGGACATCTTGCAATTTTTGCATTTCAGGAATGCCACAGGGTTTGTCTTTGGACAAGTCGGCTTGCTGTAACAGCAGTTCTGCTTCGTTTCGTTGTTTGGCTCGGTCCGATTGTCGAATAGTTTTCCAGGCTCTTTTCCATTCTGCCATGTCGTTTTTGTTGATATAAGTTCGTCCCACCACGATAGCCATGGCTAAACACATCTGGTCTTGACGGTTGTTAATTCGGACGAGACTTGTTTTGGTGCTGCGAAGCTCGTCCACCAATAATATCTTTTTGCGTCCAGTCCCTTGAGGAGGAGAGACGTGGGTCATGTCTAGTGTGGCTTTTCCATCGGTGATGTCAAACTGGTCATTGGATTGTTGTACGTGTTGAATCTTGTCCATGACTTTGGAAGCAGTCAATTCTGCAGAGCTGCTAAACTCGATCCAGACAGGGGATTTCAAACTGTCGTGTTGTATGGAATGTCTCAAGCGATCGTCTTCTTGGGTTGACATTGTTGCTTGAGTGTGGTAAGTAAAGAATCCCACATCCCGGTGATGAACCCTTCTGCTTTCTCTAACGGTACTTCGGACTTGAAATCTTTAAACTTCACCGTGTATTTGTAAGCCGTGGTTCTAAATTTTCTAGAGGAGCGCTTTTCTGTCTCTCGAATGTCATAGTACTTTTCAGGGTTGACTAAGGGTGGTGAACTTTGTTTAGAGGGTTTGGATTCTGGTTCACTCATGTCCTCTTCAAAATCACTGGCATGAATTTGTGTCATGACTTCAGCCCTGGTACGAGGCGATAGATCACGTTTCTGCCTCTTACTTTCTTCTTCTTTCTTCTCAAATGAATTGGATCGTTTCATCTTGATAGCAAAACGTCAAATGACTAAAGTTTAAACACCATGGACTAATTTATAGTCCTAGCAAACCAGCGTATATAAAAGGGTATGTGTCTTGTCCTTTCACTATTCATTTCACTCTCAAACCGAGCACAACGATGGAAGAGACTAGACAGATCGAACGTTTCATCAGAGCTTTGCGAGGGGTCATCCGAAAATTCTCTTCAGACCAGCCGACGGACTACTCTCCTTCCTTGCGAGATAGAAGTCAAGATACTTGCTATATCTGTCAGAAGAAAGGGCATTGGTCTTCAGAGTGTACAGACCGTCAAAAAAGAAAAAAAGGGGATAGAAAAGACAAAAGTCAAGATACCTGTCATTATTGTCAAGAAAAAGGACATTGGTCTCCAGATTGCCCAAAAAAGAAACAAGAAGAGTCAGAAGAAGAGAGGGATTCTTCAGAGGAAGAAGAGGAAGAAGAGTAAGAAAACACACAGGTGAAGAAAAAGAAACAGGAAAAGAAAAGAAGAAGGGAAGAAAGTGAGGAGAAAGAGGAGGAAAAGACTGTGATGGTGAAGAAATTAAAAAAACAGAGAGAGTGAAAAATGAGACAGAAGAAGTGTATGAACTTTTTAAAGTGTTCTGTTGAGAATTGTGAATTGTCATTTGAATTGTAAATATTGATAAAAGAATAAATTAATTATATAAGGTAAGTGTCTTTGAGTTTTGATTTTAAAATAAGAACGTACTCTCACGCACACTCATACATAGACATGTACTATTGGGTAAAATGGGTTTTTTAGTTATTGGCAATTGAAAGTCTATCTCTTTTCGAGAGACGTGGGTGGCCCTGAAAAGGGCCTTTTTTTGGTGTAGGAGTGAGTTTAGGCAATCAACTTTAACTGCCTTAAGCCTTTGCCACGGCCAAGGCCTACTTCTAGACTGTGTACTGTTGATAATGATGATGATGATTTGGTTGAAATCACTAAGGGTGGCACGGTATGCTTAGTTACAGGTTGGAGTGTTTAGCTCGGGAAGGTCGTATTCTCTTCGGTCGTGATAAAGAAGTCTGATACATTTGTTTCAGACTTCTTAACTCCGCTAAAATGTCTAACAGTACCGTGACCGTTTGGTTTTCACACCCTTGTTTCTTTGCTAGTACTACTTCTTCTTTTTGTTTTTTTCTTACCTCTTCTTCTTGCTGCTGTTGCTGTAGGAGAAAAGCTTGTTCCGCTTCCTTTTGTCGTTGTATAAATTTCTCCAATTCTTCTTTCTGTCTCTGTCTAAAATTCTCCACGTGCGGTAATGAAGACGGTGACGAAGGTTCCGGAACAAATTCTTGCGAGGTAAGAAAATCCACAAAATCCCAGTTCACCTCTTCTGAAAGTAAGTCCGGGTTCCCTTGGGTGGTCTCTACTGCTGGTGCACCCCAATTGATCGTTTTCTGAGTTTCCGTCATGTTGAATAACTGTCGCATAGATTGACTGCACACAGGCGCTAGCGAATCTATATAGACCACGTGACATCACAGACTGCTCTCTTCCGATTGGACGATGGCTGCCTGAATTGTGTAACGCGTGTTTGGATTGGTCAATGAACTCAATCCGTTTCAATCCTTCCTCCCCCTATAAATAAGTGCATTTCACTGCATTGATTCACCTGTTCTCGGCGCCTCAACATGTGGACCGACGTACACTCTTCAACGCTTGTGTCAACGATGATGTTCAGGACGGACATACCGATGTATGTCCGATCCGAGTGGACAGTTGTCCATAGGACCGACACGAGCCTATGGATACGTAGGATTTACGTGGAGAGGCAAGGATGCCTGAAAAGAGTATTAGTCTATGGACCTACCATTAGACGAAGCCTAAGACGAAGAAGATGTTGCAGATGCCCTTTATGTTAAGGACATATTAACATAAACCCAAAGGCCCTTTTCAGGGCCACTCCAATCTCTCGAAAAGAGATAGACTTTCAATTGCCTACCCCTTTTTTTATTTATTTAAAAAAAATAGAGACCCCTCCCTGTTTCAATTTTCGCCTGTTCCATTTTCATAGACCCATCAGGTCGGGACCGTATTAAAATACTGTCCCTACCCTGTTCCATTTTCCCTTGTCGCTCAACAGACCCAAAATCTATTCCCATGTTAAATTCCCCTTGAGGCTAGAGTGTCCCATGATTTTTCCCCATGTTAAATTTCCATTGAGGCTAGAGTGTCCCAGGGGTTTCTGTAATGCTAATTTCCCATTGAGGCTAGGGTATCCCCATTCACTAGTCATATCGCTGAGGACTATATGACCGACTCGCGAATACAGCTCAAGTATAGAAAACACACCACGCAGGCAGATCGAAGTGTCGGGATTCGAAAACAGAGAGCTCAAAGACACTCGACACTTACACCTTTGGCAAATAGCGTTGCTGTTCAAAGGTCGCGCTTTTAGATAATATCACGAAGTTTACAGTGCTCTGTAACAATATATCCGTATAAAGTAGACAACAAGACCAAATAGAGATGAAAGAGAAACCATGTGCCAGGAAGCATGAAATCACACTAAAACTAGTAGACAAGCGCAAACCCAGGACTGATGATGTCAGCCTTAACCGAAACGGTCTCAGCAGCGATTCACCACCTCATATACAGAGACTTGGCCATGCATCCCAATAGCACAAAAAAATAAGTGCAAATATAAATCATCTGGGACTGCATGGGGGAATGCAGATAACCACTCTCAAAAAATACAGCTCTATATTAATGGCACTATTGAGTCAGTCCTCCTAAAAAACAAACAACAATTAAAGTGGTTCGATGGCTGGCTGGCTGCCCAGAAATGTGTGGTGTTACTTTTTATCAGCATAGCAGTCGCTCACTTTGCCGTTCATGTCTTTCTCATTCGTACTCTTAAACATAGGATCAAGCCCTAAGACTGTTAGTCTTTACGTATTGGATAAACCAGAAACCCACAGTCCCTGGCACAGCACCAACAACGACCAGTTTTGTTGCCATCCTGATTTACTGATGAAGGAGCTCGCTGCACACACGGTGTTCCATCAGACAAGTTTTTTAGAGTGCGCTAAAGGTTAAGGTCAGTTAGAACTTTTCTGTTGCGATTTCGGAACTGTGCTACTTGTAAGGTTGGTGATAACATTGATACAGCTGAATTGCCACAAATCATGATTCACGTTCTGTGACATCGGTAAAGCTGGTCGGAGTTGGAGTCTAGTGCTAAGTAAACAGCTTCTGCAACAATTGTTATAGCCCTCATAAATGTCAAAGCAAAGTTTCAACTCGCTTGGAATCATGCAGTGTACCACTCCAAATATGACTCATTAGAAAGTATAACAGCTTGCTTCTTGCATAATAGAGCACATCTTATTACTTTTATATCCACTTTGCCTTGTCCTTTGTTTTCTTGTCAAAGACAGTCCCTACTCGTTTAATATAAGTCTTTGTTTGACCATTACAAACAATATATGTTTTAACATATGGCCGAAAGCTGTCGTTTAGATACATAACACTAGTTTGCGTGAAACCCTGCGCCATGTCCAGCATGAATACATCCAGTTACGTGGAATATAGTCAACCTGAAGCTTGAATTTGTGGCACTGCAGCTGCATCAGTGACGACAAATATCACTACTAGCATAAGGCTAATAATTTGGTGCATGTTTTCAGTAAATGAACATCGGTTCCATATATAGGGATATCCTTACATTTATCTACCGCAATACAAACAGGAAAATGATACCAGTCTGTTATTGCTGCTCAACGTGTGCTGCCACTAAGAGCCCTTCACCACGTCAAATGTGTTACAAAATCCTTTGCTAGTCAATATCTAGTAAATATGAAGTCTGTAAAAGCTGTCGTTTAAAAAATGAGAATTCTAAACCGTACTTAGCCTTAGATCAAAAACCTTTAATTGTGATTGTTGTCACGGCATATGGTTATTTGAACCATACACGCTTTTATAATACAGTTTCTACAGTCTGGTGAATATACAATTCATTAATTGAACATGACGATGTTCATATCTTATCATATGCCAAATTCTTTCTTTCTTGTATGCATGAGAGTCTAGTTTTATTTTTTGAGTTAATGTCGTGACGTGTAAGGCAATACATGATTAGAGTATATGTGATTGTTTGCTGTATCTGTTTTTAATCATTGTATTTAATTGTCCATTTCATTGTTGCATTTGACATCTGTGGTGAGTGCTTTGGGATTTGTACTTCATTATCATAATTTTACGTTCGCATACATTATGTTCGGTGTCTCCATCTTGTCCATATCCGTTTGGTTTCGGATATAAACATAGACACACAAATATACACAACTTGCTCAAAGTTCCCATGGCTGTTTAACGCAACGTGTTTTTATTTTAATGTATAGAACATGGAACTTGATTCTAAAACTTACTTAATTTAGATTTAAATGGTTTTCGCACAGCCGTGCATGCACCATTGTTATATTTAAGTCCTCCTGTGGAAAGGAATTCGAGCCACGTCCCCCAGGCTTTGGTGTTCTCAAGGAGCACTGTTTAGTTGAAGCCGTCAGGCAGTGGGACTAAGATAAGTCCCTAAATGTCTGATTGGAGGGCTTGAAAGCGAGTCAGAATAGACCCAGCACATACCCGACCTATTCAGTCGCTACTACTTAGCTTCATTTAGGTATTTATGAGTGGGAATGGACCCGTCACACACTCGTATGTTAGTACTGAATTTTCATTAGTATTAAGTGCATGCACTGCACGCTATTTGTTTTTTATGTCAAGTCATGGCAAGGGAGCAGAGCGTGGACAGGCGGATCAAAGGTCACGGGTCGGTGCTCCTAGTCTTCATGGTATCGGGTCTAAATTGTCTTCATACTAAATTTTGGGTTAGAAGTTTGCTTAGGAGAGGTATCTTAGGTGTTAGTTTTTAATAAAGTTTGACACCTTGTGTGGATGGTCCTGATGGTCTCGGATATTTGAGACCACCTTATAATTACGATTCGATTTGTAGGGTCTTACGTGTCTAAATAATCGCTGATTTATTTGCAGTCTTGTGCTGCTTGCCCTGATGGTCGTTGGTGTTTTAAACCACCTTATAGATGCTAATCAGAGGTTTTTATTTCCTAAAGTTGTTTATTGGTTTGCCACTTTGTGTGGTGGGCCCTGATGGTCTTGGGTGTTGGAACACTTTATGTGCTCTAATTTTGTGGGCCTAGAATTCCTCGTAGTATAGATATTGCTGTCACCTTTGGCTAGAGTGTTAGATTCTCAGAGGTATTAATGGTCTTACGTGTATGCAAGTTTGTCAGGTATAGTTTAGAGTCGAACAGGGGGTTTAGATAGAATATATTAGAGAGAAGTAAATATAAGAGAAACTGTTTTTATGTTAAAAAGCGAAATTTTTAATTCCTCTCCAGTTCTCTGAAGAAAAAAGGGGGAAAACAACAAATTCCCATTTTTATTTATTCTTTTCCTTTTCTATTTTTGTTCCTAGTTGCCGTATTCGTCAGGTGTTATTGTATGTGGCTAGATTTGTTCGGTTATATTTTATTTCTGGCTAAATATATTTGGTTAAGACAGATACCTTTGCCGAATACTCTGGTCGTTAAGACGTGTTAAAGATATATGACATTATTTTATTCCCTAAATTTAAGTTTCTTAGCCTGAATATCAGTTATATGATGTTTATTTTCAGGGTAAATTGTTTGGATAAGACATACAGCTTTGATAAAATACTCGGGACACTAAGACGTATTTTAGCCTGTATTAGTTGTGTGATGTTATTAACAGGCGAAATTTTGTTTTGTAACCCAGATTCATGCATAAAGTTAATTATATTTATATATGTGAGATTGAAGTTAGGATTGTTATTCATAACAAATCTGGGTATGTTTCCGAACATCAAATCTTATTTAGTTCCAATTTTAGTTTGGATCTTTCTTTAGTTTGTGGCAGGTGTTGAATGCATGTGTTAGGTCTTCTGGAATCCGGCAGTGGTAGGAGTTTGGGTCGTAGGGTTCGGGTCATAATGTATTGCCCAGAGCTGCTGGCCTATTTGGTTTTTCTTGTTTAAATTTTGTTTATGATCTTTCGATAGTTATTGTTAACGTTGGTGACTTCTTAGATATGTTGACGTTTTTCATGATGGAGTATAGTTTTCTACCTGTATTATTGCGCTTCAAGTTTTTTGCCATATCCAATTGATCTAATGTTTGGTTATATTTTTTAATTCACTGACGCTGTAGTGGAGGTTAGTATAGGTTGGGTCATGTAGTTTTTGATTCGCTACTTAATTTAAGGAAATTTTCTCTTGAGTCGGTGATATTGTTGAAGAGAGACAAAATGAAACTTAGCGAGTCACTTAACATTAATAATTGTTTGATATTATTTTCTTTAATCCATCTTAGGGCTTCCATTATGGCCCATAATTCAGCTGTGTATTTGGAGCAATGATCCGGTAGTCTATTTCCCATTTTAATATTCAATTCAGGGATTACTACTGCTGCTGTTGTTCTGGGGAGGTTCTGCTATCTTTTATGCATCAGTGTACATTTTGACTAACTTAGGGTATTTAGCCGTTATTTATATTGTGGAAATTGATTTTATCTTAAGTTCCTGTTCATTTTTGTTGCCAAGTTACGTTAGTTGCGTGTTGATTCATGGTTTGATGTTAGTCCATGGCATTGTGGCATATTGTTTGGTGTTTTCAGCCTGGAAGTTGGCTATTGGTAATCTTCCAATTAGTTGATGTACGTGTTTCCCTGCAAATACGTTATGTACTAATTTATTGCTGAATGGTTTATTACATTTATTGACGGCTACCCGGGTGGTTGTGAATTGGGGTGGGTTGATAATCTAGCTGCTTATCGTAAGGTTAACTACTCCCTTCTTAAGTGCAATGGTAATTATCCAGTTAGAATTTGGAGCTCAGCTAAGGATACTGACGGCAGAGTGCCGGTGCATATCATTATTGCTTTTCTTCGAATCGAGTCTAATTTATTAAGCTGTTTATGTGGTGACGAGTTGTATATTTGGCACCCGTAGTCTAATTAAGATCTTATTAATGACATGTATAGTGTTAATATATTTTCATGGTTGGATCCCATGTGGTCCTTATAGGGTTTTTAAGTAAGTTTATATCCTTAGATGTTCGTCATAGTACATACCCAGAAATCGAACAACTTTAACAAACGTAATGGTTTTAGTTTGTATGGTACGTTTAGGGTATTTTAATTTGATTTGAGTTTAGTTGAAGACTAGGACTGCAATGGATTGTTTCGTGAGATAGTTTGAACCCACAATTACCTGCCCATTTCCTTATTTTGGATTTCACTGATAACTGTGTGACTGTCGGGGTTTCGTGATCGCCAGAGTCCACTGTCGTCCGCCAATTGTGACATTTCAATTCGGTTAGAAGTTAGATTTATCATGATGTTAAAGAGTGTGGGGCTGAGTACGCTCTCTTGCGAAGTATCGTTTTCCAGTGAGTTTAGAACAAGTGTCCCCCACTCTAGTTATTATTTTGTGGTTGGTTAGAAAGTTTTCAAGCTGAACACTCGTTCGGTGATTCCAACATGATTTCGTTTGGTTAGCAGTCTTTTAGTCCAGACGAGGTCAAAAGCTTTTTCAAGATCTTGGAATACTACTATCAAATTTATGTCTGCTATGCGGTGGGAGATTAGTGCTAATTTGATTGTCGATTCTAAGTGAATGAGTTTATCCTCAGTGGACCTTCTATTTTTAAATCCACATCGATTTTTAGAAAATAGGTTGTTAATTTCCAAGTGGTATTTAAGGGGATTTGTTATTATTGTCTCCATAATTGTGCAAATGTTGTTTGTTAGGGAAATGGGTCTATAATAATTAATATCGCTGTGGTCTTTTCCTTGTTTAGGGATTGAAATTATTATGGCGTGTTTCCATTTATCAGGTAATTTAAATACAGCTTATAATTTGTTAAACAGCTTTAGTATAGAGTTGGTAATGTTTTCAAGCAGGTGTTTATATATAATATAACCTATTTGATCTTCCCTGGCGATGTTTCATTTTTAGATCCTACGGTTATTTCCCACTCATAAAAAGATAGTTCACAATTTATGTTGGATTCCTTTGTACCTAGGTCTTTTAAGAGGTGTGAGTGGGTATTTTCTACTTTAAATATATGTTGTTGAAAGGCTGGGGTGTGGTTAAGGCTACTACCCATTGCTGTAAAGTGGTTAGCGAGTTTGTCTACCTTTTCCTTGTTTGTGGTGGTACCTGCTATTATGGGCGAGATGTTTACTGTTATTCCTTTAATTGATTTTATTTTATCCGATACTGTATTGGAGCTAGTTTCCATATTAATTTTAGAGCAGAAATTTTGCCAAGATCTTTCCGTTTCCTGCTTAATTATTTCTTTTAAGTATTTTCCTTATCTTTATATGTTGAGAAATCTAAAGAGTTTCCTGATCGTTTGAATTTGTTAAGGGCCTTTCAATTTTCCTTTCCACCATGGTACAGTTTGTTCGGCTTGTATACCACTGGTTTTAGGGATGTTAGAAGTGGCAGCTGCGTGGATTGTATTAATTAAATTTTCATAGAATATATGTACGTCCTCATTTTCTTGGTTTTTCGTGTTAATTTTGGTTAATTGTATTCTAAATGTTTCCCAATCAATTTGATCATATTTCCATCTAGGATTCTTGTTGGTGGAGTTATTTTGAACCACCATCTGCAGAGTGATGATGATTGGAAAGTGGTTACTACTTAGCGAGTCAGTTTGTTCCACTCTCCAGTCTGTCATATGTGCTAGTTTAGGTGAGCTTATGGTTAGGTCGATGGCAGACAGAGATCCATCTTCCGGGTTTAAGCGAGTTTTTGTCCCGTCATTAAGGATGGTCAAGTTGGATTCAGAAGCCCATGCCTCAACCAACCTTCCTCTTTTGCCCATTCATTCGCCACCCCCACCCCCACCCCCAACCTCAACCTCATATATCGATGTGTAATGCCGTAACACAAAATGCCCCATTCATTTCTAATCTTCACTTGTACCTTTGTAGTAAAAGATTTACCTGGATACCCTGCATGCCGCTTATGTCTATATAAAAAACATCATACAAGAGGGTCTTATCAAATGTCATAAGAAAACATTAGTAAGTACTTCAAAACGGAAGTAAATTATTCTGCAAGGACTAGATAATGCCTAATAAGGTCAAACATTTGCACAAATGTATATGTCGGGGAGGGTTTTAAAAAAAACTAAACATTTCGTTAACGCCATTTCTCAGTGCAAGACAGGTGGATGAAGAAGCCGGGAAAACTCCGGTAAGAGCCACTTGCCCCGGTGAAGCTACTCGCAGCTTTCTCACATAACCACATTGACTAGTCCCGAGACTCTTACCCAGACAGACAAAGGTATGACAGCAATTATCGGTAAAGACAAGCGCTTTAAATATTTCGGCCAGCTTTAGACCACGCGGCAACAAGGGACCCCAAATATGCCAATGTACCGGATCATATGTAGAAGAATATTTCATTCAATATATAATCAATAATGTATTAATACTTTATTCAGAGAGAGTAATATACAAATATTCTTCCGATCGGGTTGAATTTGTTATATCTAGATCAAATGATCCGAATAAATTGTTAGGTTAGGTATGCCGTATCATGCACACATTTATTACCGGTAGCACCATATCTCTCAAACGGGGTTTGAGAGTCGATACCGTACCGGTAAGGCAGGGCCAGATCACGTCAAGTGTTGGTGGTGGAATTCAACGATTTCAAAAGGGCCCTGACATTCCTCGAACGTGCATCAAAGCCAAAGTCATTGTCTGTTTACTCAAAATGTGCAATAATACCCAATACCAATAAACGTGCGCAAAAATAAATATTTGATCAAAGTTCAAAGGCTCATGCATCTGTACGTTTGTGTGCATGGTCTTGGGAGTAAGGGTTAGCCTGGAGGGTTTTCGGTAACCAACCTCCCCAATCCAGCCCTTGTAAGAGTTAAACTCTAATTGAAACACTGTTTGGATCTCACGTGAGGATGCGTGATAGGATAGGCTGAAAGCGTAGTAAGGGAAATCCTAATTTTATGCTGCCTTCAATTGTAAGTGGTTCCCTATCTATGGTTCAAACTTGGGTCGAGTGAATACGACAAAAATCCATTTGTCTGAATATGCCAAACACTATAATCCCTCCACCTTGCGTACATCCCAAGAGAAGCTGGAACATAGTACCTAGAAAATAAGCATTGTTGCGTAGCGGGCGCACACGAAGACCCACGGATAAATAACTCACGGACAGGGCCACTCCAAATACCTATGAAGAAATCAAGCCGTATAGAAATTAATATTGATAGGTACAAATATACATCAGACAAAGCATAAAGTTATATACGTGTATAGTACATGAGGATGAGTGATAAAATGCAGAGTGAAATTATGCATGAAGTATAGTTATGTCTGTATGTTCCTTATTTGCAGAAATGTACATATATGTATTTGATATAGCGCCCCTTATTGCGCAAAACTTTGGGTGGTAATGAAATAAATGGTATGTCGTACTTACCTAAAGCATGCCCCAATAACAGTTTTACTCCAGCTTCACTCACACAATAAATGATGCAAAACGAATTTATTTCACTTCCACTTTTACATATGCATCATACCTAAATTTCTGAATACGTGTATTCACTATTGCTTTAGATTTCATGATATCATATTATCTTACGCCGTATTGTGTTACGTCTCAAATATACTGGCAGTTCTTTTATGGGTAGAGTCAATAATGCATGTACATAAACCAATTTGACTTGAAATGGTCGGTCACTATTGAATCATGAACTGAATAACATTCAAACGAATATCTAACATTAGTATGGTTCAGCTCGTCTGTAATATTTACCCGCAATGTACTCACGTATAGATAATATCATGTCAATAATGGTTACCTACAACGCCTGCTAAATCTTCAAAGGTCATAGGAAAGACTTGGCAACTGGTCAAAAGTAAAACGAACAATGTAGGAAGAATATAGTTGCAATAGGTGTGGGAGAGGTGGTGCATATATATATAGATATATATATATGTGTGTGTGTGTGTGTGTGTGTGTGTGTGTGTTTATATACTCACTCATATTTGGGTAAAATGTTTGAGTTTGTTTAAATTGTGCAATCAGTATATATTTGGGTTGCTACAGCGTAAGAGGATATTGACGTAGGTACATAGGATCGAATCTAGCTATTTCAACATAGATATACAGAAATAGTCAAAGTAAGTAGGTAAGAAGACCTTGAGCTTTTATGAAATATAAACTGTGCAGACATATATGTTGGTTTACTAAACGTAAAAAACCGACTTAATCACTCAAATTATCAAAGTTTAAATTAATTTTACAAATGTTCGCGTTTTTTACATGTTTCTACATGTTTTAAAACGATTTTCATAATCACGCACTTTTTGTTGTTTGTTTTCAAAAAATTGAGAAAGAGGTAATGAGTAATACTCAGTTAACTATATTAATTTATAACATATCGTGAATAGTATGTAATGTTACTTTTAGATATCGGTTTCTAATATAGGAAAACACATTTGCATACAGCATGACTTTGCCCTCACCTCATACGGGGTGATTAGAGATTGACCCGCCTATAACGATTCAAGATCCCCATACGACTATGCAATTTGCACATGAGTGAAACAGTGGAGTCCCCCATTATGACATGTGATTGGTCGGTTCCATCTCACGACCGCTGTTATCTTTTACTCTTAGCGACATAAAGTCGGTTGAAGTGATATAAACGTACACACGTTCATGTACAAGTACATACACAAGTAAAGAGAAGGTTATTGATCATGTTTACTTGTTGCGATTACATATCGCGATCACGATTTGCATCATCGCTTACATGATGAAACAATCAGCCACTATTATTTGAATTGTTACAAACACATTAGTCAAGGTCTAAACGTGAGTCCCGCATGTGAAAGTGACATGAGACGCCCGAATCAGATCACTACAGTTGCTGATGGTCCAGATTGCTGACAGTTCAATACAAACAAGGACGTGTTAGGTAAACATTGAGCTGTGCTGAAACACAATATCGTCTCAATCCTATATTGTGTAAAGACAAATGACTATGTTGCTGTCATTTTCAAAATTGTACTGAACATTTCTTGTCTTATACAAAATACGGTCAAACTGAAAACATCTGTTCTAATTAACAACTCAAATTATTTTAACCTTCATATGACACGTATGGTTACTATTCCGAAACTATATATGCGATCGTTAATACTTACTATATATAAATAATGAATGTAGTCTTTAATAGTTACATTACACGGCACCATCTATTAATATGTGCTTAACATGGAATGGCAATTTCAGTTGGCTTCGTTTTTCACATTGTCTAATACGGGATAGGTGCGACACGAATGCTTTAAAAATGACTGCGAAGTACAAGTATGAGTTTTTCCCACTTGTTAAGAGTTATTGTTGATTATTCTGCCTACGCATCATATTCATGATCGAAGCATTGCGGATTTGAATAACACTTCCTGAAAATAATTATTTATTTATAATGATAAAAATGCCAAGCGTATTGTCGTTGTACATGAAAATGAAAGCTCTTCTGACGATGTACAGATGCTGTCAATTATAATCACGAGACAAGCATAATTCTTTGAGATATATGTTGGTTTGAAACTACCTTCTATACGACCCGTGGCTGCAAAACTTCATAAAATGAGCAACATGCATATAATCTAACGAAAGTTTTAATATGATATAATCAAACCGCTTTACACTGACAACTGATGTTGAATATGGGTAAAGACTCGGTGATAATACAAGTCGCAACGATTATGCTCCGTTTGGGAAAAATTTAAGGATGAAAGTGCGGTCAAAGATGTATAGGAATACGTCCCACAGTGACCCAAAATGTACTCGGTTGAACTTAAATAAACAAAAGATGTGTGCGGAATGTTTAAGCCTACATAGGGGAACAAACACTCTGACATGGGTGCATGCTATCCACTTAAATAGCACTGTTCCCGCTGACGAACAAGCAGTGGATTTTCCAGGATAGTATCAAACACGCGTTGATTATAACAAAAATATGCAAGTAATTATATATCCGCGGGAAGGCCTTTTCATTCCTTCGCAAAAGTAACATGGTTTGTCATGTTGCTGCCTGCTCAGCAGTGGATCCTAAATTAAATCGTATTGGTTATCTTGGATTTCAACCCGATCAAAGCGTTTTGTTTCATTGTTCAGCTATGTTGCCGTGTTAAGCATTCAAGAGATATTACATTACGATTTATCAAGCATACGTTCAGCGTGTAGTGTTTCCTGAATAATTGTCTGAATATGAATGATATATGTATGGAGAGATATCCACAGCGAACCAGTGGCTGATGTTGTACAAAACAAAGGAACGTCTCCAAGAAAATCTTTGTTCAGATCAACCAGCAGCAGCTGGAGCCATTATAGTGGCCAATGTGCGTAGATACGCTTAAGCGCGCATCTGACTCACGCTAAATCTACAGACGTCAATTTATCGTCTTCTTTCTATCTGCTGACAACATATATGACGGATAACGCGCGAACGTGCGCATATCTGACCATGTGAAAGAAACAAAAGATCCGCCTGATGAACTTCGTTGAAGATCATCACATCAAACCATCCACGGCAACACTTTCTTAGTGTGTGTAGGTAAATCAAATGATACTTGTTTGCTCAACAATGCTCGTGCAAACCCATGGGTAACTTTTGTCGAGTTATTGATAATATCCACATCAGCTCATTGACGTGTACGGAATTTACTTAATCGTGTTGGTAAAATGCAGCATAGATGGATATTCGCTGACGGTGCAATCACATCCAACCGATCCCAAGTTGAATATCTTATAATCAGATTCAACAAACAATTAGTTATCCACACGTGGCCAAGCCAACAATCAACGTGCGAACTCAGTTTGCTAACAATGCAATGGCGGTGTGGGTTTAGCCTGCTCAGATACGTCAATGGAGATAAGGTAGAAGCTTTTCCTTTTTCGTGATGCCATATGAAACGTCAATGGATGTATAACACAATCATGCCTTCAAATGCTTTGCGATCCGCAAGAAAAATAAAATAAATTGCAAATCCAGCTCATGTTACTGCTGACCTACAATACGTCTGGATATACAACTGGACACAACCTAAGTCAGCAGAAGAAAGTATAAACCCCAATTATGTTATGAAGTAGTTTATGATTTTTTTAAAGCGCTGATGTAGTCAAAGACGTTGTCTTCGTCCAAGATTGATTTATCTACTGAAATCTGTTAAGCATACGTGATTGATCATCTTGTCGTGCATGACAACGTGATGATTGAACACCAATACAACCCTGCGGTAATACCTTCTCACGGCCGACGCAAGAACACAACGGTTATATCTTTGAGTCAGTGGTACACACGCGAGCCCAAAATGATTCTGGACAACAGAGATAGCCTTGTAAATATTTATTGGACCATATGTGCGGCCGACCAGTCGTGGGATAATTATGTTATATGTTTGCGCGATTAACACCTGATCCATATAGTCCCTTCACAATCTACTTTTAGAAGCAAAACTACATTTGAACCTAACAGTTTGAAGACTTCTCGAGAACAATTTGTTTTTGGAGAATGCTGGTGTTACGTGTCAAGAAGTTGAATCAAATACACTTTCTACATTTTCATACCTGAGCAGGAGTCCACTCTCAGATCTGTAATCTCGATTAAATTTGCATCATATGTTGTTGACATCTCATGATCGACGCTAATAACAATTCTTCATTGTATAAAGATATTAAGGAATTTCTTTTCAGAAAACAAATCTCACACACAGGACCTAACGAACCCGGAAACCATATTCCCCCAGACCATTTCTCATAGATTATCGTTAATTTATCATGTGCCGCCACCAGTTCTAGTAACTACAACGGAGCTTTCACAAGCGTAATCTCTCTGGATTTAATGTTGTAGCGATTTCAACATCTGCTTGAAGAGGGTTATCTGTTTCAACCTTGGATTTACGCCGTGCAAAAGCAACTTTACCTAGATGCCAACAATTTATTTGATAGATACGATGTTTTTCACATCATTTTCTAGCGGGGGAGGGGGGAATGCATTAGTATGAAACATCCAAAATCTCGTTTATAGGTGGAATCACGGATAGTTTTGTCACAAATGTTTATCTTTTTTAAGTCAAGTTTAGAAAGGTTTCCCTTGTCATCATTCGTTAGACTGAATTTAAGCATAATATTAAATCCCAATTATATATACAAAACAATAAAAGAATGTCATTTAATAATAGCCAAAATGTTATGCATTGTGAGTCAGATAGATTCGTAACAAAATGATCTCGATAAGGAGGTCCAAATGTCGATCTCTTTCAATACAAAAACGTTGTCCCATTTTCAAAATACTTGTCAGTGGCGTCGACAAAACAATGCACAATCACCTGAAGATCAGCTTATTTCTGAGTTGTCTCTACATAATTTCCCCGATTCTAAGGACACTAACAGTAAAAGGCAAAAACCATTACTATTAAATGACAGCGTTCATGTTTCTGTTTGTAAAACTTTTCAACTACTATGTTGTCAGATAATCTGTTGAGAGTCGCTTTAAAAATGAAGCAAAACAAGAGTCGAATTCGAGCGTATGTCGATAGGCTCAAATGTGGATATAAGGCAGGTGACTGTTGGTGAAATATACCCAGTTCAGAAATACGTGCCAACTGTTTGGTAGCCATTGGTGTAATTTGAAGTGTTGTTTCTATTTTCATTAACTTCAGCTAAACTAGATAGTGCATTGGAATATTTTGCATGATGTAAACAGTGTTTGCGCTAGGATACTACCTACAAGAGTTCGACTGATACATTAAGGGTGTCTTTGAGGGAAGATATCTGCTTGTATATTCGTTTGGGTTAGATATATATCACTTTTAGTACATTTCCACAAATCAGAGTTGTCCACCTCCTCTTTCGGGGATGTATAGTACATCAAATGTGTACTCCCATGCAGCATTAAAGAAGATACACGGAGACAAGAACTATGCACGTTCAGCTGTTAGCGTGATGGATTCGTGGTTGCAAACGATGGGGATTCGAGTAGCACAATTGAATGAGCTCAGGTTGGCTACTAGGATATGTGCTTGGATAAGACACTTTACTTCAATTGCTTCGTCACTACATAACTTATTTCTTTTGCTGTGTTGTACAGTACCAAACCAAAAGATTTCCATCAGATTGGAGAAAACGATTGAAAATATTATTTACTGTTAGGTCATCTGAGTATCTGAGTGATTGTATTATAAGATCCATCAAGACAGAGTGCAAGTTAAGGCAGTTGTAATATGATTTACCCAATGACTTTAGTTAGAATTTGTTGGGCAACGAGAGTAAGGTATGTTATATATAAAGTACAACACGGCAGTCGTCTGATACTTGGACTAGGTCTCAAGTCAACACCCATAGGAAAAATCATATGATTTGGTAAAAATGGTTAACTGTTTACTGTGAAAGCCCAAATCGAATACAGTGACTGTGATCACGTTTTCAATAATCTGATCGTGGTTGTCTGCACATGACTGACATAACGAATTTTTTCACATGGTTCTCTTACTATAGTATTCGTGCCGAGGAGCTAGGAGTGGTATCCCTTATACGTATGTATGTGCCTCTGGGATTATGCGAACTGTAGCTAACAAAGGTGTAATACACCATCCAGTAGGATCAGGCAAAGATATGTTTGTGTGATAATTCTAATTGTTCGAATCGTTTAATAACCATTTTCAGCGGACGAAAAACCAGGTCACTATGATAGGTTCATATCAATCTCCACAATCTTTCTGATATATTGGTAATAATGTGTGCTGGTTGGTTGTTTTGGGGATTTAACGCCATATCTCAGCACAGGATAGGTTGTACATACCGACCAGACTAAATGGTGGGGGGAAAATCCAAGAAAACCCCGATATGAACAAACAGACTAAGGAGAGCTACGGGCAGCTTTCTCACAGACCCTCATTAACCATGACGGAGACCAGAACACAAATTGATACAAATCGTTGTATCAATAGTTGTACCATATCCTTCATTGTACACACTTCTCACATCACACCTCACACGTATGATCAGACTGAGCAGTTATTATAGAATACATCATATTCATGGTCACAATTAATATTACGATTGATAAAACTTTGTCTTTAACATAAACAATTCATGATAACAATTTAAATTATCATAGCTCACTTCATCGTAATGGTCACACATCAATACAAAAAAGATATATCGTATAACTCTGCGATTTGTCACTTTTACGAACACTAGACATTCCAGTTAGAAATCCCGATAACGAACGAAGTCAAGAAATTACAAGAGTTATTTATACGTACATCTGAAGTCCTTGAACAACCTGAGAGATACAATTCAATTAAGTGCAATTTTGTAACTACATTATCAACATCCAGCTAACTTTTCGATTTATATTGTGTCGGACGTTGCGTCAGAAGTTTGTAAGGGATTCTGTGTGACACTGAAATAGTAAGCCTGCTAACCGATTACTAATTCAGCTTAATTAGAGTACTTATCGATTTACATCAGAGCCGTCCGAAAGTGCCATTATTGTTATTATACTAGAGCAAAGAAAATCTTTGAGATTAATCCCAAGTCTTTACTCCTTCAAATAATATTTCGCAATTGTTTATACCGAACGTGAGGGTTGGGTGTAGAAGTATAGGTGAGTAGGCAAAGGGGAGAGGGACTAGTATATACATATGAACTTTATAGATAAGACTTTTCACTATATTTTCGCGAAAGGAAGTGGATAATGAGTCAGTTTTAAAACATGCTAAGCCATGCTTAGATGTCGAGTCTTTGCTTAGATGTGATACAAATCTTTCCCATATCTGAAGTCAAAGTCAGAACATTGTTCTTTGTCATCAAACGTTACACAGTCATGCTTGTAATCATAACATAAGAAATACATATTCGCACCAACATACGTAAAATCACCGGTCAAATGGATGTCATATCAAATGGTCAAACTATTAATATTTCCATAACAAAATTCGAAACAAAACGATGGAGTAAAGGGAAGTGAAATGTCGATCGTGCTCAAACGGCAGACGGTTCCCACTCAGGTCATTCCAAGCAGACCACAATCAGTTGCTATAATGTGGTCGGGCAACAAGTTACCTCAGAAGATGTTGTTTGTGTTTGAACAACTATTCAGTGGTGGGTCAAACAACGCACTGAATGCACAATCACTTTGAGGTCAGCGTCGTTCTGATGTGTGACGTAAGTCATTTTCCTCTTAATTTAATCACACTAACAAAACAAACAAAAAAACAATAACAGTGCTAATTGTTCTTGACTATTAAACTTTGCAACTAAATTTCTATTCTAGTGTTTGTTCCCCTATGTAGGCTTAAACACTCCGCACACATCTTTTGTTTATTTAAGTTGAACCGAGTACATTTTGGGTCACAGTGGGACGTATTCCTATACATCTTTGACCGTACTTTCATCCTTAAATTTTTCCCAAACTGAGCATAATCGTTGCGACTTGTATTATCACCGAGTCTGCAATTGTCTTTAAAATTGAGGAACAACAAGATGAGAAGAAGAGTTTAAATAGCGAGAGGTCCTAAAAGCAAATATAGTTATAAGGAAAGTGCCGTTGGTTGAAAGACACCGATTTCAGAATAATTTCCATCTATTTGGAAGATTTCTGTGGATTTGGACGTCTTCTTCCTTTTTCAGTTCTCATTAACTTCAGCTCACCTAGTTAGTGCATTTATACATTTTGTTCATATGAACCGTGTTTGTGAAAAGAGTCTGCCTACAACGTTTTGCCTGGTATGGTACAGCATTTTGGTGCAACGTTTTTCTGTCTTATATGTACAGTTTAATTTGATATGAATTGCTTTCAGTAAGTATTCCCCGAATCAGTATCATCAACAGTTATCACCACCGCAAGTTTAGGGATGTAGAGTTGATCCAATGTGCCGTCCCAAGTTGCATCAAGACAATAGTAGGAGGCAAGAACCATGAGCGTTTAGTGGTTACCATGCTAGATTCCTTGCCTGAAGAACGCTGTGGGTTCAATATGTAACAAGATCAACCCAGGATGGCTTCCATGATATATCGTTGGACAAGCAACTTTGTTTGTGCCATGCATTATTGCAACATGAATTGTACAGTAATGCATTCGGTAATATTGTTGCTATTATATATATATATATATATATATATATATATATATATATATATATATATATATATATATATATATATATACAGACAGATAGATACAGCGATACTCAGAGAACGAGGTAGATAGATAGATAGATAGATAGATAGATAGATAGATAGATAGATAGATAGATAGATAGATAGATAGATAGATAGATAGACAGATAGATAAATAGATAGATAGATAGATATACAGATAGATAGATAGACAGACGGATAGATAGATAGATAGATAGATAGATAGATAGATAGATAGATAGATAGATAGATAGATAGATAGATACTAATTCAGCTTCAGTCACACATACGTACATACATGCACATGTTCAGTCGTGTCAATTTGAGCAAACAATGATTGATGTCGTAAATGTTTGGAGTTCTACGAAACGAGCAGTAAAAATAATATATTCTGAAATGGTTTAAATAAAAATCTACTATGTGTATAATTATTTGCTTATATAAGGCTGCCACACACGTAGCACGACGGAACGATAACCACGACAAAAATGATCATACTTAATCACAAATGCCAAAGCGAAACTATATCTACATAAACCCAACCGAAACAAACTCTTTTCTCCTCATGCAATTTAGTAGACTGATACAATACCCTGTAAGTCCGGAACAAAAAGAGATATCATGTTTAAACAAAGAGACAAATGGTATCTTTGTTGAATGCAAGGTGTCAAATTATAGCTTTTAAAACAAGACGATCAAAACTGTTCGCAAGGAAATTTGATTTAAAGACCTTATTGAAATGCAGAAGACTGGAACTTTTAAAACCATTTGGACATTTAAACGAAATAGGTTATGAAAAAGTAGGTTTTTTTTTCGCTACAATTTTTTTACTGCTAAACGCACGCGACGTCTTGAATCATGGCTAAGAGAGTAATTGTAACAGACTACACATTGTATGAACGTATACAACTGGCAGGTATTATGAATTACCATTTTGTAAGGTTTTATGACAGTTAATGAAGATTTTCTAAACAAACGAATTTCAAACATTTGTTAAATAATTTCAATACAACAATTCCTATGTCGTGAGAAACATATTTGCACTGAATGGTTGGATTGTGTAATTTTGTGAATATTATATTGGACGGTGTCATGAATTTGCAAATTATTATGTATCAATGTTATAGTATTAGAATTAACTAAATCTATATTTATATTAAAAATTACTTCAGAACACTTTGAAGTCGTTTTAAATTTAAATCGAGGCTGTATATCTAAATCACTGCGATAATTTCCGTGTAATGGTATTTTATATTATATGAAGAGGTGTAGCGTGTGCTATCGTATATCATGGTATAAAGTATGGATTGTTCCTTATTATTTTCTTCGAGAAACTCCTTTCGGAATTGGGGGTGCAGAATATGAGAGTATTGTCCTTCCGCGTGTCATAGCACGTGATTAATGGGTCAGAGGAAAAGTGACTTAGTTGTTACCATGCTTGACGTGACTCTTGGTTTAAGGAGCTCGTCGTTGAAGATCACTCCAATTTCACTTCTGTTCGGTTGGGTTTGATTGTCATGCTAAGCAAATGTAGACATATATGAAAACTTGCCTGTACCTTCCCTTTAGGCAGTGATACTTCCTTGAGTTTTCCAGATTCTTCTTCCACCAGATATATTGGCCGTCATGTATAACCTGATATGTGTTGAATAATCACAAGACTATAAACATTTTTAACTCTTCTCATCAAGAGTTTGAGTTTGAACTGTACCGACGAGTTGTCGACCAGACTGTCTCCGTGGGCATGACTCTACTCCAATCTCCTGGACACTGAATACCTTACTCATCTTGGTCTACCATTTAACATGGAGTAAAATCTCCTATACACCAATCGTTCAAGTATAATATGCAACCTATTGGATAAGAACGGGGGTAAAATATTTACAACTTTCTTGGTCTGACTTTAGCACAAAGTTTCTCTGAGGATTTTAGACACAAGCAAACTAAAGATATGGAAACAAAGTTGAATATTTATCCACAGAGTATTCTTTATCAATCCAAATGACTTTTAAGTCCTGATGATAACCTTCTATTTTCATTCCATGCTTACATGAAACATTTTCAACTTTCATGAACGGTAAAAAATATCAAAAGAGAATGCATGTAAGACATTTGTGTATGTATAAACCTGACTGTTAAAATAATCAAGATCATGTTGTGTAATTCGTATTTATGGTACTTCAAGTCAATGTTAATACGATGAATTAGCGCACTGTATATATATAATTGTATCATCTTACACTGAACTACTCAAAATAAGCTGCGAAGACAGCAAAACTGAGACCTAATGTGTCATTGTGAATCATATTTGATTAGCATTGAGGGATACGGTTTGGCGTCATATTTACGTTGTTATAGATTGTGATATGACATGTTTAAAGGCGTACAAACAAAACAAATTGTAAACATTGCATAATTGAAAATTGGTCTACATTTTAATCTACAGCTAAATTCGATTTATCTCGCACAAACTTTACTCGACATTGTCGTACTTTTTAAATGCAGGTTTATTATTGACATTCATTCAGCAGGACATGTTCAAACACTGTGGTTTACATGAAATTGGTACCTATTGTAACAGTTTAGCCATACTTAAAAATAAAACCGCACTGTTTCTTTAGTTAGCAGGAATAGACTATAATCCAGAAATGGTCTGCTTCATTTTATTTCCATTCCATATCGGATCGACATCTCTGACACGTCTCTGGGCAAGGACATTAAAAAAGAAAACTACTTAATTTAACAATTTGATATTAATGAACAACCAGCCAAACATCCGACTTGTTTATAAAACGACATTTTCAGTTTTGAAATCAAAATAACCCAAACCAAAGTAAAGATATTAAGATTGATGATGCAAATCTTTCAATACAATCATTTCATTGGCTTATAACAATATCTTAACTGCGGTCAGCAATTGTAAACTTTATACGTTAGAAGGACAGATAAATAATTATATAAATGAATAGACAAAGTAACATTCAAGTGAATATATGCAGCTGAGAATACAGAACTAGCCATGGCTCGCCAAATTTGTAGTTTTTCCGAATGGAGTAATGAAGAGTGGAACTAGTCAAATATTTTAAGAGGACATTTTGAGAGAGAACGAGATCACATTATGTGTGCATAAAATCTAAAATGCTTACAATTGTTAGGAATTCTGATGTAATATTATTTTTTGCTAAAGATTTATTTGAATATATATTAACGGTTGAAGCATTATCTAGTGAATGTAACAATGCCTTGTGGCATAAGCCCAACAGTGTAAATAATGGCATACTGTACACTCTTATACTAGTTTTTATATACAATATATTTGAAATTTCATCTTAGGGCTGGGATGAAGAGACATTCTGTATTGATGAAAATGCAACAGCAGATATTAAGTTATTGCAATAAGATATTCCGGTGTTCGTTTGGATGAGATCAACATTTGCACCGAAAGATGACTTTAATGTTCGGTTATGTGACACATATTGATTATATTGCTGACAATGTAGCCCCAAGTAGATCAACTATCAATGTAAGGGAACCCATCCATCATAGATATGCTATATTACAGCTTTGTAAATCCATTGGACTTAGAATAGACAAGTCTGGAGTGGACAACAACTTTGGATCTTATACATGTTCTTGTACGAATTTGGCTAGTTGCATTGATTGTTGAATTTCGTGTCGAAGAGAGATTACATTTAATCCATATGTCATTGCATCTTAGTCTAAATCTCAAAGTCAAGTGTGGCTCAAGAAAGTAAGGAGGATGAGAGTGAGGCAGAATAATACACATGTATGTGATCACGTGGGTGTGATTCTCTTCTTGTTCGCTTGTCAAATGCCCTTGTAAGTTCTGAAACAGGACTAACTTACTTGATAAGGAATGTAAAAATGCTTTAGATTGCATCGATCTGCCCAACACGTGGAAACGTGTCGCTGCTTAAACAAAGTTAACCACAGCAAATATAGTTAAATCTGAAACTACATTACAAAATATGTCAGTCTCTGCTCCTATACAGATAGTTTGTATCATTTTGGAATCTACTTAGATCGGGTCCATCGCATATTCAGCAACATATCTCCAAGCAAAGACTGTGTGAGCATTTACAGAGTGTATTCAATCTCTCTAGCTATAACTCATTTGATACATTGGTCTCCTCAAATAATACAATATGGTATGTATTTAAGTATATTAGTAATGAAGGTGAAGAATAATACGTAATCTGGGAAATATCCAGGATGTAATGGCATAAGTTGTGGAAGTTTAAAAGATTCCTAACATAACTGAACCATTGCACACATATTTGTTTAATGTAATGTTTAATGCCTCATTCTTTCCAAAACAACGTTGCGCATAACTAAAATGTTCCACGTCTAGGTAAAGGTTACACAAATGACCCGAATAATTACAGAGAAAACCGTATGTGAGCGGTTATGCGTAAACGGTTTAATAATAATCTGAATTAAAGGTCCATACCATCGGAAGAAGACAATATATGCTAGGTGACGTGTGATTAAGAGGCTACTGTACTGTAGACAACAAATACATTCTGAATAAGCTTACTTAGAAATATATGAAGAAGAAAAAGCAGACATAGTGTGCACACACACAAACAAACACAAACACACACACATATATAACACACATATATAACATACATATATATATATATATATGTATATATATAAAGACAGATTTAACAATATTGAGATCGTCGCAATATGTAACTTTATAGTAAAATAAACAATTGATGCTATACTGTTCAAGTGTATTACTTTTTTAAACACAATAGTGCTTCTAAAGTATTTATTATTTTCTCTAGAGCGACAGTGGTTGTAATATCATTATTTTCTTTCCTTGATTGTGGTAAGGCACGCATAATTATTCTTTTTAGTCCATCCATCCGATGGGCATACCTTCCTTAAGTTTCACGTTGATGTCATTCGAGGCATATTGGTGAGGAATTCGCTTTCCATAATGTGTTTTTTGTTATATATTTGGATCTCTTGTCCTATTCCTCTATTAAAGTCATTTGCACGCCTTTCTTTTGTACTGATGTCAAATCTGCTTGAAATTGTTCTGTCTTTGAATTTACTTTATCAAAACGAACGTCAACAAACCTTTGATTTTTAAAATGGTATGGTAATGTCAATGTGCACTCAAGCTCTAGAGCAAAAGGCTGTTACACGCGGAAATAAAGATGGGGATTAACAAGGTGCAATAAGATTACAATCTGAAGGATTTCCATTCAAATGTAAAATTAATCCAAAAATAATTTAGTTATTTACGCGCAGATGTTGCAATTTGTCTTGTGAATATGAACATTATACACCCTAACTTCAACAGAACTCATACAGTTCAGATATTAACTCTTCTTGTGAAATTTTGAAAACACTAATGGTAACCATTCATTCCCATTTCCGTCTTTCCGGTAGATATTTTTTTCTTTTAGAGTATTATTAATATCAATAATAATTATGACTATAATCATAATAATGTAACATAAAGATGCATAAGAATATTTTGTTTGCGTATAAAAATTTAACCGGTAGGTAATTAGAATTAGTACCATTTTATATTAATGTTGATAAATTGAATAAGCATTAACTAGGTAATATCGTTTCTTCATTATGCATATTTGTTTTCTAGATAAACTGTCAAAAAGAGCAAGAGCGAGAATAATGTACTTATTGCAGGTATTGGTCATACCTGAATCTTGTGATACTGTTCCGCGCCACGTTTACTGACATATCCGCTAATTCATTCAGCAGCTGTAGTCATCAATCATTACAGGCACATATAGAGAAGCATACACAAATATGCACGCACACGCATGCAATGAGTGGGATCTCAACTGCAAGGAGATGCACGAAATGAGCGCTACAAGTAGTATATTCAAATACGGATAATGTCGATATGGACGGAACATGGAGTATGTGCTGCAGTTGTAATTTTGAAACATAAACTTGCTTTTCACTTTCAAACAGCAGGAATCTTTTTGAAACACTTCAGTGTCTAGCGAAACGCTACTAACTGGCAGAATGTATTATGGGTATGGCTTTACGGCTGTAAAATGTGAAAAAGGCAACACAAAAACAACAACAAAAGATTGTGTTTAATCATAAATGCTATGGAGGAACCACGTGCAAAACATAAACTCTCTCTCTATCTCTCTTAGTTGAATAGACCGAAACAATGTCCTTGCAATGCATATCAAATCGATAACTTGTTTAACTAAGAGAGATATAGCATTTAAGTTGAGGTCTCGATATTTATGTGAAGTATAGTGCGATAAAACCAAATACTAACTCACAGGAACTAGATTCGAACGAACCTCTTTTAAAAAAATGCAACAGCCTTGAACGTCAATAGCAACTTAGTTGTTTGTGCTCGGTCAGCTATGCAAAAGTTAAATGGTCTTTTGTTACTCAAATCAAAGCAATGCTAACTGTATATTGGCAAGAGTTATGAATGACAATCATGCAAGTTATGTCATATTGAATGACCATTTGGAAAAACCAGACCAGAAACCGAGACATATCATCATTGTTTGTATTATTAATAATTAGCATGTACATAACATTGTTTCCGTGAAGTATTATTTCGTCTAGTTCTTGTGCCTAAGATAATCAGCCTTCATTTTATTAAATGTAATAATAACAACCGCTTTCTACAAGTGTGTGCTCGGCAAACTTGAAAACGAATGATAATGTTGCGATGGCTAGTAAAATTCCTCAAGAAGTAAAACATGCGCTTTACTGGTCCATAAATGAAGATTCAAAATGACAAACTGAGAGCATATAGTTTAAGGTAACTGAAAATGACAATTTTCAACTTTGCTTTCATAAATATCCTCTAAATACATTGCACACATGGTATTCCACTTGACAAATTCAATATTTACATTTGCACAGCCATATATTATGCTTCTCAGATTGTAATTAGAACGTTTGCGCGACCGGGTAATAAAAAAGACCTCTCATGTTGCCAAGATGCACATGCAAGACTGGAGTTTACAGCAGAATTATAACCACACAGGATATCCCTATATTAAATTCGACATACTCTCGTTATCACTTGATTCTTAGTCATGCATGAATAGTGAAAAAATGACCATAACTACATTCCAGAGACGCAATCATGTAATAAGTCGTATATCATAGTCACGTTCTGTTACATATATCACCGTAATTATGTGCGTGTGGGGACTAGGTTTACCTTATAGCCATTTAGAGAAAAATTATAGCGTGCAACATATGTTTGAAAATGTTGGAACGCTTGAGTTCACATTTTGAAAAGGAAAGTCCAAGAACTTTTGCTTTAAAGATGTTATGGTAAATTCACAACGTACTCAAACTCTGGCGCCTCGGATGCGGAAGTTCGTTGGTTCGAACATAGGCTAAGTCATATCAAAGACTTGTGCGTTAGTAGGTTAGTGTTAGGACTGGTCGGCCAATTTTCAGGATAATGTGACTGGGTTGGACATCATGCTACATGTCTGCGGCATGATGCCCCAGTGCTAGACATTACTATAAACTGCCACACTGCAGACATCGTAGCGATGTGACTGAAACATTGTTAAAGCTACGTTAAAAATCCGAATCACACACACACACACACACAACTCTCTCTCTCTCTCTCTCTCTCTCAAACTCTGGAGCAAAATATTTGTATAATTGGAATTGACAATGGGGATTAATAATAAACACACACAGAAATACGATTATTATCTAATAGAGTTTCGTTCGAAAATATAATTAATGTGCAAGCAACGTATTGTTATTTACACGCTAATACTGTCCAACTGCTGATACTTCTCAGCTAAAGTTTATAATGTGAGCATAATACACATCAATTGCAAAACATCTTTTACATATTTAATTTCCAATCCAGTTTTTCCAGTAAATATTTACACTATTTTCATCAGAGGAATTAAGTAAATAAGTAAATAGATACTACTACTGCTACAACTACTACTACAAAATAATAATAATAATAATAATAATAATAATAATAATATTAATAACAGTTCAAACAAAAAAAACAATAACAAGAACAAGAAGTGTATTTGTGGTGTGTGCGTGTGTGTGTGGTGTGTGCGATTTCGGTTTGTAACGTAGTTTTAACAATTTTCCAGTCGTATAGTTACGATGTCGGCATTGTGGCAGTTTATGGTGATGTCTAGCAATAGTGCATCATTCCCCAGACATGTATCGTCATGTCCCACTCAGTCAAGTTATTCTGACACAAAGCCGACCAGTCCTAACACAGCCACCTTGATGCTGAGCGCCAAGTTAGGCTGCTGCTAGTACTATATTTATGTCTTTGGTATTATTCGGCTGGGGTTCCAACCTGCAACCTCCTGCATCCGAGGCAAGACATTGAATGATTAGGAGAAGAAGAAGAAGAAGAAGAAGAGAAGAAAAAGATAAATAAATAACAAAAAAGAAGAAGAGAACGAATAAAGATATAACACAAATATACATGAGAATGTTTGTCTGCGGGTATAAATTCGACCGCCAAAATGATTAAATAGTATTATTTATATTATTTAATAATTATATTGATGTAATGGGTAACACTGAATCCGCATTATCATTTCAACGTCGCACAGTCAAGAAAGCAAATTAAGATTAATTATAGTCCAGTTCTAACTAGTATTTTGGACACATTTTGTGACAGTGATATCTATGTATTCATTTAGTATATGTACCATCTACCCATGCACACTCACATACACACATACACGAATGGATACCGTCATACAATGAGTGTGATATTATGTGCCAGTGAAAGAAGGAAAAGGCGGAACAAGTTTTATATTCTGAAACCTTATACTTAAAATAATCTATGAATAAAGTCGACCTGGACGAAAAGCAGAGTGCCTGATACACTCGTAATGTAAAATCATCGGCAATTTATTTACGTTCATACTGTAGGACCTCGTTCAAACAAATAAATTTATATTGAACTGGCACCGACCGTGCATATATATATATATATATATATATATATATATATATATATATATATATATATATATATATATATATATATATGTGTGTGTGTGTGTGTGTGTGTGTGTGTGTGTGCGTACTATTACCGTCCAGGTTTCAGAACTTTTAGTTCATGCGTTAAGGGTTTCGAAAACGGATCTGCTACCGTGCCGGTTACGGTACCCATATCCTTGCCTGCACTCACAAATACTTATACATTCTAGACCGGTCAGACATAACAAAATGTTGCTGGTATAGGCATTTGTGGTTGACTGTGTGCAGAGAAAATGATGAGTGCCTCAACCCATAATTTTCGTTAAGTAGGAAATAAAATAAGTCTAACCTTTATGATCTTGTTTCTTCATATCTAAAATGTGTGCATGTGTGTGTCTGTCTCTATGTGTGTGTATGTATGTGTCTGTGTCAGTGTATCTAAGGCTACCTAAAATGAAATCTGGCGGAAAATATCCCAAAGGAAAGATCATATTGAGCCACAAATGACCTCTCTCTCTCTCTCTCTCTCTCTCTCTCTCTCTCTCAACAGACAGTATACCCATGCAATGCAGACGATATCAATAACTTAGTCAAACAAAGAGATATATAATCACCAGGTTAAGACACAATGGAAAAATTTGCGTGAAACTTGATTAACAAGGTGATTAAAGACAATCAAAACCTAGAATGTTGATCTCGACGAGGTAATGAAATGCATCAGATATGAAATTTTAAAGCAGTTTGGCATTTGTATTTAGTAAGCTGTGATCAAGCAAATAATGCCTTGCCATTCATTTATTTAGAGTTAAACGTAATGACGTGTTGAATCAAGACAAGGAGAGTAGATGATTCAAAAAGTACACATTTTCTGAATGTATTAAACCAGCAAATATTATGATTCACAATTGTATCCTAGTGAATGAAGATTTTGAAATACATATTTCAATCTTTTTTTAACCATTTCTAGCACAAAAGATTCTCATGTCGTGAAATACATATTCACACTGAATTGTGGAATCATTTAACTAAGTGAATATTGTATTGTGTCACATAATAAGTCAAGAAAATAATTTGGTAATGCCTTAGAACAGTTTGGGTAATTGGTTTCTTAGACGCAAAAAGCGTTACCTAGAGCTCTTCATACATTTTCTTTATTTAGTGAATGGGCATTACATGCATCTCGTAGGTCGCCGCCGCGAGTTACCCATACAGTACGGAGTGCTCAGCAACTTTAACCCTTCTCGTGTACATTTATTCCTTCTGTTTTTGTATTAGACATGATATGGGCAGGATACGCTGTGATACGTTTATAAGGACATATGGTTGTATTTCTACTGGGTATATGGCTGTACGATTCTGGAGAAAGAATAAAGAATAGTGATATGAATTCGAAATCTGAATAAGGCAGTAGACACTGTCTTACGGTTACAAGGACATATGGTTGTATGGACCATGCTTATTTTTTCGTATCATATGGTTGAAGGAACAATGCTTATTTATTTGCATTCGTTTCGTATAGTTATATGAGCAATGTTCATATTTTTTTTATATGTGAATCTATTTTCTTTTCATAACATGGTCAGTATGGGGGTATTTTATCATATATTGTGGGTGGGATTTTAGTCTACTTGCGTAAACATTTATTTTTCTTTTCATAAACTTCCATTCACTCACATTTTGTTGTGCTTTCACTGGGCCCAAAAATCCATTTGAATACAATTCTGCTACACATGGAATTACATCAAGCCTTTGCAAATCACTCTGTACAAATATTATAGCCATTTAACATAATGAGGTCAATTAATTCCTTGATAATTACTAGAGAATACTTTTCAAATCCTAATAATTTTAAATCTCAGTAGCATGTCTTAATTCGCGTTGATATTTCTTGTGTAAAGTTTATGTTTATGTTAACGCTACTGTTAGTATTATGTTCGGAAACAGTGCTATATTATAAGAAGAACGGTACGTGTTAACAGAAATATTGGTGTATATTATTGATTGTTTATTCTTTTCTTAAATATATTGCCTTCGGGCTCGGGTGCGCAAAATAGGTCAGAAGCGTCTTGTTGCATATCGCAAGATGTGATTAACAGTCGGGAGCAAAGAGTACTGATAAACTGCAAAAACATCAGCTGCGTATTATCATGACATCGGCATGCACATAATTTGCACAGATACATTGTCAGGGACAATAATCATCTGAATGAACGTATAATTTTTAATTATCTTTGTGTGATAATGTTCAGCGGCGTGCTTACGGAGAAATCCAATTATTCGGTCAGCATCTGAAGTCATCTGCCCATGTTGCAAACAAACAAAAACATACACACAGAGATGTAATTAGTGGGTTCTGATATGTTTGGAGATTCAGTATTTTCAGAAATGTTTTGGATGAAAGATTTGGGAGGAATATGGAGTATATGCTACATGCATAATTTTGATACATTTGCAAGCTTTTCGCGTTCATTCTGTAGGACTCGTTCAAACACTTCAGACTGTATCAAATAGCCTACCAACTGACACCACACACACACACACATAATGAAGGAGAGGGAAAAAAGAAAGATACACAGACACACAAATATACGGTCATACGGAAGCCAAATATTAAAACCAGCAGAACTATAACCACAGAGAAAGTTCAACCATACATTTAAATAGGGAACCACATATAAACAGCTCATACCGACTCTATATTCCATCCTCCTCCCCCCTTTGTTTACTAGTCTGTCACGGTGGCCTTGTAACGGGAATAAAATCGATAACGCGGTTAAACAGAGCTATAATGTATAGACTGAGGTCACTCCGTTAAACCTTTGCGTGAAAAGTGATAAAAGAATGTCAAACACTAGTGCATATAAATTAGGCTCAATGGACTTACTGAAGCATTTAAACAGTTTGGATTTTTCTACGCAGTCAACAATGCCTAAGTTAAATTGTCTTGTCTTCCTCAAATTACATCACTCCTATTATTTAAAATGCAAGCATTTTAAATTAAAACTTTGTAAGCTTATATCATAGTGAATGCAAATTTGAAGAAGCATTCAAACATTCATTAAGCAAATTTAATACAAAAGTTTCTCATGTCCTGTAAAACCATAGTCTTACTTAAGTTTGGTATTATGCAAGCAATTTTAAAAGAGCGTTTATTAGAAAAAGGTTTATATTCAGCAGGATTTGTTCAAAATATAGTTCATATATATAGTTTCTATCCAAGTGTTACCTACTGCAAGATTTTGGTCCTATTTAAGAAAATAAAGTCGCAGTTTGTATGATGTAAGACCAGCAGGAGGCTGTATATTGCCAACGTAATATACTCCAAAGGCCTCAGCACGTCGTATCAATTTATTTCCTGATGTGCTGTTGACCAACAACTAACCAAACAACCAGTCTATGTATGAAATGACAGTTTATGTTTTCCACAAATGATATTGACATAAGCTAGCGTTGTTTGCAAGGTGTGCTACAAGCCATTAGTTTCCAGTTCCAGCTTAACGATATTAACTGTGTTACCGAACCACCATCTCTTCTCTTGTTTCCAAAATTCGCAACAATCCAGTACATACTTCTATTTTGTATTCCAATTCACTATCACATTAAACGTATACTATTCTATTTTCTGAGTCATTATGTGTTTTACACACAGATAAAGGAACAATCTCTTCTGCATCAATATTACTTCATGAATGGAACATTAATAGGTTTCTATGATGTTCTATTTTAATTTTTACATAAGAGGTACACACAAGTTTCTCCATAATTATTAGCAACAGGTGACCTGAAAGCATGAATGTATGCTGTTAGACCCGCGGAACATATATTTTGTACAGGAAACCTTTGTGGCACGTTGGTTCAAGGCTACAATTATATCAACTGGCTGTCCATCCATAACTAGCTTGAACTGTGTACATGCTTTTCGATTGACACGATAATTAATTATCAAATAAAACAAATAATAGACATTTCGGTGTTGTAATGTGGTTTTTTTTTTCTCTCTCTCTCTATGGGGTGACAGTGGTAAAGCCTGTAGTGTTATCGCTGTTAATTCGGTCTAACCGTTGGTCGCAACGCTCCCATAGGGTTTATGTTATTCGGGGCAGTATAATGGGGAATTATTTTTCAGCAATGTATTTTCTTTGTTCAATACCTGGGTCTCGCTTGATAATCATTTACTAATGAGATTTGTAATATTTTATGTATAATCATTCACGACCGGTTGAAAATAAAAGGTTTATCTGGTTTTCACTCACAAATGGAAGAAAGTGTGAGAATATCAATAGAGGGATATACCCAAAATAACATTTTGTCATGGAAATCCTTTCCTAACCGGATTCATTCTTTTTGTGTGCGCATAAAATCATACATATATCTTTTTTCTGTTGCTTAACACATAATTTATAGTCATTGAGTATGGGTTTTCTATACCACTTTTAGCTAAAATCCCTTCTATCCCCTAGAAATGTGGAACCTAGCCGCCAGTCAAAGAGTATATTAAAGTCTTCATTCATTGTACATGGTTTATTAGACAGCGTCGTATTAATCTTGTCATAGTTACAGTGCTACATATGCTAATTATAGTTTTGTTCTGTATAAAATCATCAAGTGAAATTAAATACAATGTAATTTTGGGTTCTTAGACGAAATAAAAGAAATTGTTCCCGTTTGCAAAAATGTCATGAAATAGCATTTTGTACACTAAACAAAATTATAAGTAGATATGGTCCCTTGATGAAACTGGGCATGTCAGTCATACGTCTGGAATTAAAATAAAATACAATATTTTGATTTTCAAGTTCAGGCAGTATACCTTACGTTGTATTCAAGTATGAAAACCAAGGGAAGCAACCTATCTTGCACTCTGCAACCACTGTTTTCCCTTTCCTTTGATCTAATTATGTTATTACAGCGCATACTTATTTTCCAGGTGGTGGTGGTTTTAGGCAAGCTCACATTTTACTTTCAGATCTACTCCAGTGTATGTAATCTTAGCAATGATTGCAGAAGGCCACGTACCCGCCCACCCACCCAACACACCATCAACAAGCGACATATCCTATCGTCTCTAATAAGCGATATGTTGGTATATAAATGTATATTACAATTTGAAGGCTCAAACTACACATTAAGTACATTATGCCTTGAACAATCCTAAAATGTTGCAAAGCACGAGAGTCTGACTGACACATGTCACATCGAACTGCGGAGCACGCGCTTTTGTTTTTGTTTTGTTCTTTGGGGTTTTGTGTACGTGATATATCTTTAATACAACTACAGCACACTTAATAAAATTACAAATTTGTGTGCGCGCTTGTGTGTAATTTGAAATTTTTAACGTAGCTTTAACAATGTTTCAGTCATATCGCTATGATGTAAGCAGTGTGGCAGTTTATTGTGACGTCTAACACTGGGACATCATGCCGCAGACATGTAACATAATGTACCACCCAGTCATATTATCCTGACATCAGGCCGATATACTACTGTAAATGCTGTGCGCCTAGCATGTTAGTACCATTTTTACAAGTATTTGATATGACTCGGCCGGGATACGAAACCACGAAGTCCCGCGACCGAGGAGGACGATATAATCACTAGGCCACCGGAGTGGTCTACAAGGTTGCTTTCTAACCTATACACAGTGCCAAATATATACTTTTTCTGATGTGAAATTAACTTTAAAATAAAGTCACAATACATCAAGATCTCCCAAACGTAAGGAACAAAAATAATAAAAGATGATAAGAAGAACATAATTTACGATGATATGTCTTGTCACAACTGCTCGATAATTTGTAATTGTCTCATACACCATAACATGTACCAATAATCAGAATGCATTTGAAAATCTGACAACGGTCGTATAACCCGAACAAAGACAAGAGCGAGGATGTCATCAACAGATTGCATGAAGATTGCCATCGGATTAAAATCCTTAGTCAAGGGATGTGTTTGCATAACAAATGAAAGCTATCATCAGATTGTCATGCTGAAGCAGTGACATGGACTCAGATCGGAAATTAATTAAAGCTGGAACAGACCTCAAATGCTTTTGATGTATGCATTTGTTTCGAAGTCGATGTTATGGCTCAAATGAAGAAGGTACCAATTATATTGGCCTGTTCTCCGTGAATGACAATTCAAAATCATACTTGTATTCACTTTCGTTATATTGTTATGTATATTCAATATACACTGTTGGTTTATTGTTTTTTAATTAACTTTTATTTCATTACATGCCATGGTGATGTAATATTATATGTTGAACTTGAACTTGTCCAAAACTGAGTTTATTTCTGCTTGGCCTTAATCGACATTTCTTATTTAATTCTGTGTAAACAACTAATGCATAACTAATTTAGTTTATGTGTGTATGGATTTTATTCAGAATTTATTATTAATAAAAGTAAAACATTTATTTGGGTCTAGGTCTTGGATTTTGCCTTTGTATATTTCACATAATCCAGGTTATAGTTTTTATTTTAAAAGCATCACAATCATTCTAGAAGGTTATTATCCATTAGGCAACGTACTTTTTGTTGAAAATGCTAATTGTGACCTGAGGTCAATTAGATAACTAGATCATATTGAAACTGAGAGGATGTTTTACAGTCGTGTTTTAAGATCTAGCACATTCAAGTTGCATTATATGTGTCCAGTATTTCAAATTTGGAAATTGTATTCTTCACATTGTTAAATTTCAGTAATTATTTTCTCTGAAAATACAAATGTGCTCTGATGAAACTAAGCAAACGTCCGAATTTAGTGCGTTTTGAAGTAAAGAGATTTATATTCGTAGTAAGTCGAGGTTTATCTGTGAGGTGACTGGGTGAAAGAACATCGGTTTGAAATCGTAGAAGAAGTCTAAAAGTACCCGTCTCAGCTAATTCAGACCGTCTCAGATTCTTATTAGGTTAAAGCAGGTTCAATCATTGCCTAACTATCACTGGTAACTCAATAATCAACTGCCAGTGAAATACATTTAATCATTGTTTTAGTTTCGTTTTTACTAACGATTAAATATTCACAGAGAACAATATACGCTCAAATACAGTGTTAACAACTAAATGTTCAAGGTTTGTTCGAGACAAATTGAGTATGGTACTTCATTTGACTAGCATAATCTCTGTCAATATGATTCCAAGATAAATATGATATTTCTCAGACAAACAGGTAATACATAAGTTTATGTGACGTATTGTGTTTTCCTTGGTCGAGCCGGGCCAGTGATTAACACACGAACTGAGTCATGTATGGTCCGGTCTTTGCCTGTGCAAACACAGCAATAACTGTAAAAGTATCAGAGCTTGTCCAAGCAGATAATGTATTTATTTCGTGATGCAATATCAAATCTCTCCTGTTATATAACGCAATCATGCCTTCCTGCTGTATGCGATACCTCAAGAAACGTACTGCAGATCTAACGTTGGTTCAAACACGTAATGGTAGAGCTGCGATCACTGGAATTTGATTTCGATGTAAAGCAAAGACATTCATATTTGTGTGAACATCCACCGGTAAACCCAAACATGGGTTTAAATATTGGTCGTTTAAGCTGCGTTAACCAAGCTACCAGGAACACAATGGAGTAAATACCCTAGTTAAAACCACCTCTGATTTCCTTCGTGACTTAGGAACAATTATTGTGGGCATGGAACACGGCTAGATAAACGCCTATATACTAACAGCCATCTGAAACTAAGAGAAACAACACCTATAAATCGTGACGATGCTGCATGTTACCGACTTGATCTTGCTTATAAGTTATCAACCGATATCTGTACACGTCAATATGCTGATACATATCTCATCCATGACCTGAATGCAACTAATCCAACACTGGGAGAAAGAATTGACTGATGGAGGTCTGATGGCTAAGATTCCTCTATTTGGAAGCTTGTGCTTTACTTGGAAATCAAAATATATTGAGATAATAAACAAACAAGCATGCATCAATAGATTGAAAGTTCTGAGCGGACTTAATGAAAAACTTACTACAGCCTTGCGGTTCTTGGAAAGCTATACATGCTGCTAAATGTTAATAAACGCAGCAAAAGTTAACCATAGAATTGATCAACCATAGTTGGCTAAACATCTTCTACACGATCAGGTACGTAAATGATAATGGCTTTAACAACATATAAATCTGACGCAATATTTCGGACTGAGGATGGACAAGGGCGTAACCTATACAAGAAGTACAGGTATTCAACTAATGTGCTGGGTATGGTTGATAAATACTTAGGTCCGTGTCTTTGCACGCCAGTGCAGTGTTACGGTAATATGATTACTGTCAAAATCATTACCGCCCCTCCCCTCACATCGTAGCTGCCGTGAGGGGATAGCCCTGGTGAGTGGGTGGGACAATTTTCGTCCTGGACGGACATGTCATTGCGCGGCAATTATCAGTAATACAAATATGACATAATCCTTGTCTGGGCTTAAACAAAATTCGACGAAGTCAACAAATGCTCGGACATGAAAAATCAATAGCGACTGTGTTGGATAAGGCACACACTCTGGATGAAATCGATGAAGTGGAAAATTCAACATGATTTCTTGCTGTAAACGCCCGATAAATGTACGTTGTGGGGTATCAGCTGAAGCGGAAACAATAGAAAAATGTCGGACTGACTGAAACAATACCGTCTCTAGAACAGCTTAGGAGACATCTTGTTTGCTTTCCTGCTCAAGTGCGCAGCATGAAACCTACCCATAGCACACCACCGTCAGCAGATATATTGTACAAACGTCGCGGCGCAGAAAAAAGTGTGAATCTTTGTTTGTAGCTTAGCACCATGTGCTTACCAAAGGATTTATAGGCACATATTCACGCATTAAGATTATCGGCGCGCACCTACAAAGCTCCTGACTTCTTCTTCCTCTCGAAGAACGCCCAGCGGCATGGGATGAAGTAGATTCTCTTATTTTCAAGTAAACAATCTTTCGCCACCCAATCACCCAAACCCCCACCCCGCCACCCTCCCCTCCCCCTCATCACGACAAAACTCAGTCCGATATGCGCTCTCTAGAAGATATGGAATATCTGCTAACAGCTTAACCAAATATGAATTGAAATATAATCTAAACTGATTTTGTTGATAACACTGTTGGCAGCTAAAGTCCTTTATATACTGATCTGGATGAGCTGTCTACTGCAGATTATCTTTGGATGACTAACTGTCTCAGAAGAATGTCCAGTGGGTATTCAGTTGTGCACAGCAAACCACTATTGTAAAGAATGCACCATTATTACATTTAAATTTACATTTCCAAATCAACTCATTCTATCAACACACAAACATGAATTAATCCAGTTTAGTACTTGCCTGTAATCTGTATTTACCTACTTGGCATACAAAACTATATAAATAGTTAATGAGAACATTAAGACACTTAATTACGCCTTATCTATCGAACATCATTTTTGCACGACAGTTGAAAACAGGACTGGAATGTATGCTTCTTCATTAAAATCCTATTCTGAGGAATGTTTTGCTGTCACAGAAATCTGATCTATCTAGGCAGAGAAAAGTAACATGAACGATTGTGTACTTGTTCGTTTGTTTTCTTTTGCTTTGTTTGTTTAGCGGGATTGTTTCATTGTTTCTTTTGTCGAGAGGGGATAATTTTATATATAAAATCAACACCAAGCAATGCCCACATTTTACATATTACTTCCTTCCGCAATGTCGACCAAAGTTAGTGACCCGCAAGTTAAGAAAAACTAGCAACATTGCAACATTTCGATGTCGCACACACCTATTTAAAACTGTATCATCGTCCCTGTGATTAATATATGGAACGCCCCACTTTATTCACAATACATTAAGTAACTAAACTTATAAAATCAGCCTCTGTTTTATTTATTTATCTTTAATTCCAACAAGACATAAATACAGCATACTAAATCCCGTTTTATTTACTGCAGAAGATAATCAGTTCTTTTGTTTTGGAGATTTTCCTACCAACAATAAATATCATTTCGTTTTGGAACTCAGATTACAGAACACCGAAATAAGTTTGTTCGACACTTTCACGGATTAATGTAGATGCTATATGGGATAATCTTGTATAGAAACGGCTTGTATACCACTAAACAAAATGTCCATATATAAATAAATAAATAAATAAATAAATAAATAAATATATATATATATATATATATATATATATATATATATATATATATATATATATATATATATATATATATATATATATATATATATACATATATACAGATAGATAGATAGATAGATAGATATAGATATATAAAGAACCACAAAAAATGTTATTAAAACAATTTATATTGAATAAGGACCATTTTGTGACATCTTCACCTTTATTCTTAGCATGCTTAGTACAAATACGTGATGCTTTAATTTTATTCCTGCCGTTGTTTGTGCTGCTCTTGACAGAATTGCTGCTCCTGATGCCTCTTCGGTGATTATGGAACCAAGATATTTGAACTGGCTCAATGTTTCCAGGTTTTGTCCTCTGACTTTAATCTTGGCTGAGATTTGTTTGCCACTATTTGTCATCAGCTTTGTCTTCTCAGAGCTTATATCCATGTCCAATCTGGAAGATGATTCATCCAGGTTCTTCACTAAGGTGTCAAGCTCGTCTTCACTGCCTTCCAGGCAATCAATGTCGTCTGCAAAGCGGAGATTCGTAATGTCACGCCCTCCAAAGCTGATTGTCCCCCAGTGGCTTCCAGGGCTTCGCTCATGATACTCTCTAAGTAGATGTTGAAAAGAGTGGGTGACAAAAGACAGCCTTGACGTACTCCGACTGTTCTCTGGAACCTGTCCCACAAAGATCCGTGGGCAATTACTGAACTGTTAGCCTTGGAGTACAGCTGCTTAATGGCATTGGTCAACTATGTATATGGCACTTTTAAACTTTCTTTATGATCTGTTGCTCACAATATGTTCCCTCTACATGCCATACTGTATCATATAATTTTCATTTAATTTATTTATTTACAGAGTAAAATTACAATAGGGCTTATAAAGTTGTATATATATTTCCTGTTTATGGTCTTGTAGAAATCCCAACGATATGCATCAACCTTGCATCTTACAGCGTATTAGATTAAACTTGAATTATCCTTTTAAATAATATTATGTATAAATTGATAAATCAAAATAAATATATTATTATTAGTAGTAGTAGTAGAAGTAGTAGTAGTAGTAGTAGTAGTAGTAGTAGTAGTAGTAGTACTCCTTTAAAATACCAAACCAATTTAAATATTGTTTTGGAACCGTTTTCACTAGTAAGGCGTGGAATTATTGTACTCAGTTCCTTTTCGACTCAAGGTACAGACGTAATTATTATATGGAATGAAGTGCTCCCTAGGCATTATTTATTCCAAAACTGCTGCTAAACACAAACTGCTAAAAGTTTAAGAACGTATTATTATGATCTCATATCCGCTGAATCCTGATATGTATCGTGCTCAGAAAACCATCAAATCATTTCACATAATTAGAATGTGTAGTGTATATGCCATGGAAAGAGAGAGATAGACTCCAAAGTAAATGGTTTAGTAATTTAAATGTATCAATAAAACAAATTGTTTGGACACTTATAGATGGAACAAGGGACATATATATTTGCGGTCAATGTTAATATCTAATCTACTTACAGAACATTTGAATGAAAATTGCAAAGAAGATAAGCTTGCATATTATTATATTGTAGGAATCACCATAAAGTCCAATTCTTGACTCCACGCTGTCGTAGAAGTTGGATTGGTCGTCAACTGTTAGATTCCTGATCACTAAGAATGCGTTGTTCTGTAAATATATATCAAATTTTCTATTCGAAATCCGTTAAGTGTCCAGTGGAACCTTTCTGTTGACATGCTGGAATATTGACAGTCTAAGACCTGGGTTGAATCCGAAATATTACCTCAATCTATTGATATATTTTAAATCATTCTTTCATCGGCGAAGAGAACAAACTTAGCACATCTGTATATTTAGACATCTATAACAAATATGCTAACCTAATGACAATGTTGTAGTAGCAATGCTCTAGAGTAAAACAGGGTTTGAATTTACAAATTTATACCCTTGAAGTATTTTCAAAACATCAGGACTTATGAAGATAAGACAAAGTTTCGGATTTCGTAAAACAGCTATTTGTACTTGTGTTCTATCAATAATCGACAGTGTGTAGTCTTGGTCTGATAATCGCATCTGATGCCATAGAAGATGAGGAACCTATGTAAGCATCCAATCTCTTTAAACAAAAAAGAAGCCGGCTATAATAAGCACCTTTGGTCTACATAACGCATTTAGATCACGATTTTCAATCGATGTTTTTACCAATGTAAAATCTCAATGACAGTTTCAAATGCTTGAATTATTTAATGATTGCATGACCGTGTTTTTAAAATTATATAAAATGTTATTGTTAATGTACGTGAAAATGTATAGTCAGGTGTAAGTCATAAATCTATTTTTATTAATTATCGATGGTGCTTCCTTTATTTCGTTCATGACTGCATATTATCTGCATAATCATACACTGCCTTTTAATTTCATTGATATTACTAAATTCAGAATAAGTGTATTTAAGAGTTCTAATGTCTCATTGCAATGCACAGACATACCATGCCTGTTCAAGAATTATTATTGCCGTAGATTTATTGATTGACACATTACTTTCATGTGAGTGCATGGGAGAGAATTATGTGACCATAAATACTAACTGTACTGTACTAGTCCAGTTGCTTTAGAATGCTAATGATTATCACCGCAAGAAAAGATAAATAGTGACAAAGGTATTAAAATTCAGTCGTTGTTGACAAAGACGAGGAAGAAATTATACTAATAATTGAGATTCCCACTATCTAACCATACCCTGGTTTTAAGGACTTTATGACACAAACTCAAACATGTGTCCAATGAAGGATAGGGAAAAGGACCTGCTATTGAGTCATAACTTCAAAACTGATGACACCCCTAGTCTATAGCCAAATATGGGTCTGACGGGAATCAGTGGATTATATTAGACATTGATCTAATACAGGCCCTGGTATGTGCCCCAGAGAAAGGAAAATCGCCCCTTGTTCAAACTTTAGGCACTGTTGGGATACCAGCTTTCAAAAAGAATACGTTATAAGGGCATCAGAAGAAAATGCACTTAAGCATGCAGTACAAAATGTTGTTAATGCCAGTGGAGAAGTAGACATTCCTTTGTCTGAAAAATTTGAACTTATCAGGGGTCGCACCATATTATCATATATACACTAACATAATATGAAGAAAGAACAGACCACTTGCATGATTCTCACTTCATGGTCAAAGGTTAACGATACTATGCCAGGAAATTCAACTGCGAGGGATGGAGGGAGGCGGCACACTGTAACTCGAAAACTCGTATATATTGCAAAATGTACGAAACTTGGTCTTTATGTAAACCATGGCTTAATGGTTCAATGTGGCTCAAAAAACGGCCTATTTGTAGGGTAAGATCGTAGGTCATTGACATTATATATGTCCAGATTCTGGTAGAGAAGCTCTTACATTGTTAACTAGAATAGACTGAAGCTTTTTGTTCTACACAGTCATGGTGTGATGGTGTCGGCAGCCTATCGTGTGTGCTATTGACAAATCGTATCTACAACGTACAAGTGACGTTTTATGATTACTCACGTTCTATAGCAAGACGACTGTAACTCTAATTCAATTGAAAGCAGTGTAATGAAACGTATGTTTGAATCATAACCAATGAACGTCTCACCTAATTTTCATAGTGGTTTCTTCAAGGTTAAGAAGATACCCAGGGTATAAATTCTATTTGCAAGGTGAAGGTTATTCTTTGACAGTTACAATTTAGTTTAATAGCTGTTTAGGTTTATCAAATAAAAAAATTGTTTGGTGTGTCTTTCACCATTATCAACATTTTATATGCTATAAAAGTTATTAGCGGTCCAAGTTACCTTGTAATGAAATGGCTGAATAATTAAAGCATTAAAGCCGTTGGCAGTAATACTACCAAACTGTGTACAAATCAGTACATAGTTGTTTATGACTTTGATAATTCTAGTCTCCTGATAATGCTTAGAAGCAAAGGTGCGTATATTCGTCTTTCCATATCTTGAACTAAAATCCCATATTCATAAAGATGAAATTTAACAGCCCGTATCCAAAATTATTTGACAGTACCACGTATACCACGTTCTTAGTTTTGAAGGTCGCGAAACTCGAGGGTGGAACTTTGACGTTCTTTAATAGGAATCTATGCATAACGATATACAATAACTTGAATGTTTACTGCATACCTTGTTTATGTCATTTTAAAAGGTCATGGTCAAGACAAGACTAATACCTTCACTAAGGTGTACATATCACCCCGGTATCATACTATAGTATAATATGACTCCTGGTGCATTTTTTTCAGGCATATTGCTCCTCACCGCTATTGGAATCAACAATACCACATGCATATATCAACGTATTTATCTTCCGTACACAGAAAATAATAAAGTAATTGTTCGAAAATACCTCTCCTCCGAGACTAGATCAATAATGTAGTGATGGTATGAATATTTCAGTCATCTGATACATATTTGTAATTAAAACATTCCGGAAAATATAACTTGTTAATATTACAGGTAAGTAAAAACAAACGGACACTATGCAATATAATTCTAGTTTCTGGAAAAGCTCCAGAAGCAAATTACACACATACTTAACAGTACAGTTCAACATAGATCACACTTTGCACTGGGTTTTATGGTGAACCTCATTTCTGTTCATTTTTAGTGATGATATTTAACTAAAGTATAATGTTACTATCTAACTAAAATATGGCTACATACCAAACATTTGTAGAAGATCATTGTCGTTGAATTCTTATGAAGTTCATTGTCTTATCATCTTGTACATCCCATCATCGTTGATCATGATATTCACAAAGTTTATAGCAACCGTGACTGTCTAATGTGATGTGCTATCTACCACAACGTTTATTCGATCTCTTTTTTCAAGTACTTCGGGGTAATTATTAGCCGGCCACAAAAGATTTAAAAGGGAGGTGTTATGTTTTATTTTATAGCGTCCTTCTCTATTATCCTAAAAAAGGAACTATTTCGCCTAATAATACCATGAACATTTTTCCTGCTGAAATAGTATACACTGCTAAGCAGCAAAACACAAGAAATAAGACATCATTATGCAGTACTGTATGCATTACACACGGTGTTTATTTGCCAGTATTTTTAAATTTAATTATTTCAACAATAAACTATTCCAGAAAAAAAAATCAGATGTTATTTCCAGTGTATTATAGTGCAGGCATAAACTATCATCATTGCATTTAACTCATCGATCATATCATACTTTGATTCCTGAGTATTTTAGAACCTCATCAACTCAACAGAATCTTGCACATTTTAGTCATTTTCAACACGTCAGTTATTTTGCACTGCATTTTGCAATAATGTAAGATTGAAATAATTTCGTAAGGGAAATAAATGTGTTCAGGATTGAGAAATGTCACAACAGATGTATAATAACTTAGCCCATACTCTATTGCATGTCCAACATGTGAACGGAAACCACACTTAGAGTAACAATCTATTAATTTTGCTTCTATTATCGATATGATAATACTATTTTAATATAATAATAATTTTTCTTTCCTGATTGGGTCGGAAATATATATTACATTGTATATTCTAGAGAGTACCCACTTAGAGGAAAACGGAAATATCTTTGTTAATGTATATATATGTATATATATATATATATATATATATATATATATATATATATATATATATATATATATATATATGTGTGTGTGTGTGTGTGTGTGTGTGTGTGTGTGTGTGTGTGTGTGTGTTATTCAATTTGTGCGGATATTCAATTTGTGAGATTATGAACGAATTATCTATTTGTACAGGAACTAATATACGCTGCTGGAATCTAAACTGTTTTCAGTTCGATTCTCATCATAATCATAATTACATCTCACTTTTGCGACAGACTACACTAAAAAACAGATCATGAACTGTCTAAATTCGACCTGCGTGCATAGGAAATATGGTTCAAAAATGTATGAATCACAATTCAAAATAACCAAAACATGTTATTTCCTTCACGAAACTAAATTTTAACACGAAACTAAATTTTAAGACGAGTTAGCTTGTTCAACATTGGGTGACACGACTTACTGTGAAATTAGCGACTGACTAGAACCAGATGCCTGTTGCTACATTATATATTGCTTAATTTGCTTAATAATGCATCTATAGTATAGTCAAGGTGACAAACACGAAATGTTTCATCTTGAAATTCACAAATATTGCTGGATTTAAATGGTCACTTAGCTCAAATATGATAAAATATGAACTGACTGATATAATATATGCATACATACATGCATGCATGCATGCATGCATACATACATACATACATACATACCTACCTACCTACCTACCTACCTACCTACATACATACATACATACATACATACACACACACATACATACATTCATACATACATACTTACATACATCTATGCAAATTATATATACAACATTGAAAGAAGAAACAGAACGCACGACAGTATATAGACCGACATATTAACGTTCCCTTGAATTATATAGGACTTCGACAAGGTCCTGGGACGGTATAGTGAGATCGGGAAGGAATCAGCCAGTGAAGAAGCAGACTGAGTGGCTACAGGGAATGGTCATACATTCCAAGGAAACAACTGTACCACACGACAAAAAAAAAATGAAATGCAAAATTATAATTTAGTTTGTAATAGTTACGATAGATTAAATTTAACAATAATCTGTATTGCTTGCACTATCCATCTACAATAATCGAGTAGCATTGAGATGCATGACCGTGGAGTTAACTTCAGAGAGCTTCATCGATTTAGTGTCCCGCATTACTAATTTTCTGTCAATTAATGCCATCTTTAAAAAGAATAGACATGATGAAATGTGTCCTGAATGAAGAGGAAATATGGAACGTTAGAATAATCGAAATAATAACAGAGGGTGAATAAAAGATAAAAGAGTAAATGCAGTTGATGTTAAAACACAAAACCAGACAAACAAACGGGCATGTCAGACATATTTATGGTAAGAGTGAGCTTTCAATACCTATTTTAGTTACAAAGAAAGCTTCATGATCACGTACTGCGGACATATATGCTTGCGAATTTAAACAATTAAGACCGACCGATCGAAACGCAGACTAAACAATGATCACATAAGTAAAAGATAAGCAGTACCAAACTTTGCTTACCATAATACATTATAACTCAAGATAAATCAAATAACGTGTATTTTATGCATAGCAAATGATCCACTGTTACTGAATGTCATTTGATTTATTGATATTGCTTCACGTAAAAGCCGAGACGTATATTATATATGTGGAACTGAGAAATGTAGATATGATGTGAATGTGATTGTGCAAGACCAAACATATTATTATTCGCGATATATATATATATATATATATATATATATATATATATATATATATATATATATATATATATATATATATATATATATATATATATATATATGTATGTGTGTGTGTGTGTGTGTGTGTGTGTTAATAAGCAATTGATTGTCGGAATTTGGGCCTACCTCAATATTGTCATTTTTGCAAATACGATTATTTGGATGTGAGTTCAGGACCGTAGCTTCTTCTTTGGGAATTCTCAGGTGTAACTTAGTTCTGTTATGTTAGCAAGCTATGCATATATTGTCTACTGATACCCGAGTTTAAAATGTAGCCGTAATTGCAAATTTTTTATAATGGTCTAGAAGCATATTTCTTTATGAATTTGATGGAAATGAATATATTCAAATAAGTGATTTATGGTTATTACTTGCATAATAAATTAATAAATTGTTTCATTCATAATTACGGTTGAACACATTGTTATACGTGGGATAAAATAACCCGTTAAAGGACATTGGGAATCATAACTTATCATTTTTTGTTTTCTACTATGCATTGAATCTCAGTCTTTTCACAACAATATACAGTTCTGTATGCTATTCTCTACGAAGCCACCCATTTTGAAATTAGATCCAAGTGTGACTTTTCCATTCTTAAGAATCGCCTAATTTAATATTTGAAGATGATAAGAAGCCTTGAAAACAAACACCTGGGAATGACTTCTAAATTTCAACAACACATGCTACACAGTCAACAATTATTAGCTATTATTATTTATACTACCAGGATAATCTGTTGAAAACTGGATGGTTTAATTTGGAACAAGGATATCCTTTAAAATGCATTGTCCATTCTGATATAATCACTACACTGACAAAAATGTATTATCATAGGAAATCATAATACTTTGAAAATTGTTAACAAATAAACAGTCGGGTTACGAAAACAACAGAGGTCATGACTGATGGTTATGCCCATCCTGCTTATTCACAATCAAGATCGAGATCCTTTGATTTATTCATTTATTTATTCTTTATCATCTCTTTAGTAATATTACTCAAAAGACCTAGTTCAAACATATTACTAGTATTAATCATGACATAATGTATTTTGGTCACAATGGAAATTAATTGTACAAAAATATTTGAGATGGTGTTGCCACCTTTGAATGTTTAGCTTTATGGATGACACCATTACACTTTATGTACATATCATTACGCATGCGTGACTGCGGCTTTTACGGGATCTTAACATTAACGAGTATTTTTTAATAACATTCCCCAATACGGGAATTTAGCATTAGTTATTTATCGCCACCTGCACTAATTTACCAATAGCATCGCATATTTTGTACAATATTGTCTACTCTGTGCTTATTTTTTGAAGATTTTGACCTTGACCACATGGATATATTTTGCTGAAACAATCTTACAAGTTTTATAGTATTGCGTATGTTTACTTGTGACCTGATTCGTTGTTATTGCCACAATGACTCACCTTGACTGACTAATAGCTATTTTGATTGAAGAGCATCTATTTTATAACGACCGAACGGCAAACATTCTGACTAAGCGATGTTTATTCTTACGGCACAACACAACGTTTGATTGACCAAAATCAAGCTGACACTGCGTATGCTTGCTGAAGACAAGTTCGAGAAAATATATGAATGTCAAAAGACTAGTTAATTATCTATAAAATAACTCAACAATTACAACGGATTCATCGAATACTTAAAACACAAACATTAAAGATGTTCCTTTGTGAAAACAGGGGTCCAGTGACATGAATTGGGCAGTAAAATGTCAGGTTTCCATAAAAAGAGAATAAAATCAAAAGTCTGGCCTATTATACAGTATTCTAAAACATCTTATAACATTCATATATATATATATATATATATATATATATATATATATATATATATATATATATATATATATATATATATATATATAAGGTCCTTTAAAGACTACGCCGTTGACAATCACTATATGGGTTAAACAGAATGATGGGAACATTGTCAGCTGACACTCTGCATGGCTATGAAACAATCAGGTGTTTGAGAAAATGATAACAATGGCTAAAGTCCGACCGATAATTATTATTATTATTATTATTATTATTATTATTATTATTATTATTATTATTATCATTATAGTATATTAGATAACAAAAACTGATTAAGAAATTTAAACAAGACTAAAACACAGACAAACACAATAAGGGTTTGAGGGATCACAAGTCAACACAATTTTTTTTTTTTATCCATGGAAAAATCAGAATCGCGGGGAAAATAAAATCAGTTTGAAAAGAAAATCGTTTACAGCAGAAAACATTTACAAACACACATGTTGTTAATTAAACGATAAAGACCCGTCTCAGTTTTATCAGTTAAAAGTAAAAATAGAATTTAGCAGATAGAAAATAACTGTCTAAACTATTGATATTATGTATTATGTGTCATGTTACAGGCTATCAAGACTTTTTCTCTCATTAGATTAAGACTAAAAAATAAGGCACCTGTATCTCAATGTAAGTACGTTAAGCGTGGATGCATGTAGGTAGGTAGGTAGGTGGGCAGGCGGGCAGGGTACACGTGTGTGTGTGTGTGTGTGTGTGTGTGTGTGTGTGTGTGTGTGTGTGTGTGTTTACAGAGGCTTGTATGGTCCATAAGGCAAATAAGTATCAGAAGGATACTTAGTCTTTTGACCCAAATTTAAATTAATTTTCATATATGGGACGGTATTGCCACCTTTGTTAGTTTACCATTACGGGAGACATCATGTACCATATGGGATTTAACATTACATGTGTGCCACTGCGGCCTTTCCAGGAACTTAACATGATGGAAACAATTTGATCTACTAGATCTATAAGCGAAAAAACAACAACATATATTTAGGTGGAAACTTGTTACAAGTTATTTTATTTTTACATTATTTTTATATGTGTAATAGCATACTGTTAGTGCAGAGAGAACAAACTAATTACAGACAATAACCCACCATGAATGACTAGTACCTATTTTAACTGAAGCCGTTTTATTTTGACTGACCAACACTACAATAACTGACCAATACATATCGTGACTAAACAAAGTGTATTATTACGGTTCATCCTATTTTTATTGACCAATAACCAGCTGACAATACTCAAACGCATTATAAAGTTCATGAAAAGTATATCAGTATCCAAGGTCTAGGTTATTATGTACAATATAATACAACACAGGTAATAGACTATGCAAAATAATTCAATGCTTAAAATAGGGAAATAATCAAATGTTCAGTGGTTTGCTCAATGGCCTTCACTAGGTTACACTGACATTAATTGGGTGGAAATAAAAACAGGCTCCCAGGAAAAATGAACACCTTCAAAAGACCGGTTTCCTAGACATTAAATTGTGTGCGTTTGTAAAGAAGGAAAATTACAACTTAATAGCAATATAATTTTGCAATTTACTCTGATCTATTTCTAATATAAACATGCATTTAATCAACTTAAATTTCTAAACTCAGTTTTGTCTATTTTTATCTTACAAAATTAAACTTATACTGTTGTATCCCTTTTTAATCAGTGGTCGTATTGTCTTTTACATGCACCTTCTTGAGGGAACAAAATACAGATTTAATTACAAAAACAGGAGATTATATATGGTATGTAAATTAGCATACTTGGTGTTTTGTTTTCGTGCTCTTCATTATATACCTTTTGTTAGAACAGTTTTTTCTATTTGGATTTTGATTCTTCCTTTCGATGTACACTTAATAAGTGGATCAAAGTGTGCATTGTTGACTCTGTTCTTTGTAAGACTAGATTTTTAGTATATCGTTAAATGTTATATTCATAACTTGATTTATTGAATTTTAATTTTAGACTCATTTTAGTAAACATTGATTTATGATCTATATTTTCATTCTTATACAATGTTTACAACGTTTCATTCTGTACATTAATTGTGTGTAGTTTCTATAATCAATATTTTACTGCAATAAAATGGCAAACTGTATTTACAGAGCAAGTATTCCATCTTAATAAAGTATATGGACCGATAGGTTATCCAACATGCAGGATAATATAAATGTTTCCATGGAAATATTCCAAGTTATGTTTTCTGAAAATAATTGCAGTAAACATTTGGATATTTTTAATTAAAATCTAAACTATCATTAGGAAATAAACCTTTTCGGAGGAATTCGATCATCAGTTTCAATAAGGGAAATGGAGAACAAAATCCTTTCGAACTCACTTACCTACATAAGTTAGCAATGAGGTATTTATAGTTATATTCTATGTTTTACCTGCTTTATTCTTTTGTGAATATGAGTTGGGGGTAACTGAAAACCCCTTTGTCTTTACAGGGTTATATAAAGGGATATATATTAGTCCTCCAAGGTCTAAAATAAATTTAACAGATTCACAATGATCACACCGAACATGTCTATGAGAAAATTCAGGATGTCGACCAAAATATAAAAAGCAAATGAAAAACATATTTGGGTTCATACAAAAGAACGAATTTTAGAAAGTCCATAATAGCCTAACACATGTATACGTAATGTATTAGTGCAGTAGACAAAATCAGCTCACACTGAAAATGTGAATATGTTAGGGATAAATCAGGATTAAGAGAGATGTCCGTGACAGAAGTCGAAATTTTGATGCATAATGCAATCAATCTTATATAATGAGTTGTTAAACTTATAAAGAGCATAAACGATCGACAATCACCACATGGCTCTTGGATGGGACGGGACATATGTATACTAGCGGAAAGATTACAGTCCTCACCCTTTTTGATTTGTCTGCAGCATTTGACACAATAGACCATTATATATTACATCACCGTCTCCAGCATGCATATATCAATCACGATGCAGCCTTACTGTGGTGCAAGTCCTACTTGGTCAACATAAAACAAATTGTGTCTGCAAATGAAATACACACCAGCCCATTTGATCCATGTTGTGGTTTTCCACAAGGGTCTGTTCTTGGACCTGTCCTCTTCATACTATACACTCAGCCGCTCTCAAGTTTCATAGATAATCATCCAGTGTCTCACCACTCATACGCTGATGACACCCAAACATACAAATCTAGCCACCAAACTGAAGTTGATGCTACCATCAAAGGTGTAAAGAGGCGCATTTCGTATGTGACGTCATGGATGACATGCAACAAGCTGCAAATGAATGATGATGAAACTGATGACATTATTATTACAACACAAATAATTCACATCCTTTAACTCAAACAATAAATATCAGCAACACCAACATTAAATTTACACAATCAGTACGAAGCCACGGTGTTACTCTAGACAGTACTTTCATTGCACCAACATGTCATGAACATATGCATGCCTGCATATCTTGAGCTGAGACGCATCAGTTCCATTCGCAAATATCTTTCAGTTTATGCCACTAAAACATTCGTGTTTTCATTAGTCCTTTCAAGACTGGAGTATTGTAACTCAATTATGTCTGGTTCATCTCAATATATCCTCCAGAAACTTCAAAAGTTCAAAATACAGCTGCTTGGATCATACTTAGAGTACGAAGTACAGAGCACACCAGCCCGCTGCTCTTTACCCTACACTGGCTATCCATTCGATCCAGAATCAAACAAAACATTTTGTCTCTGTGCTACGTTTCACTGACGGACTCTAGATCAACATACCTATCCGACCTCCCCCATGTGTGCACACCAACTTGATACTTACGCTCCTCTTCTGACAATCGTATACTGATTATTCCCACTATGAATACAAAGTCATATGAACAGCATACTTTTGCATACCAGGGCACAGCAACGTGGAATGAATTGCCCACTGAACTTAGACACAAATACACAGTGATCCGATTCAAGCGTGCTCTCAAAAGGCACTTATTTCGACTGCAAGATCAAACTTAAAGACCTATTTTTTATGTCTTCTAATTTCGTGGTGTATGTTTTTGTAATCGTATCATTATATATGTTTTTATCTTATAGGTGTTGTCTAATGCTGTAAAGCACTTAGAGCTTCTAAAGAGTATGCGCTATACAAAGTTCTCATTATTATTATTATTATAATGAAAGGGTCAGAAAACTAATCAAGCTCACACCATGGCTGCTAATACCAAATATTAGGTTATCTAGATAAAGTGTATTTTTGTAATGCACACACATCATTAGACCTATATAACAGAAACAAACTACATGAAGACCTATACTACTAAATAAAGTATAACTTCCTTTATGATCATAGAGAGAACGTGGTCCAAAGAGGTTCGAACTGTTCATGCTTATGTGATAAAAGATGAATATTCGTTGAGTCAGTTTGTGTGTACCCCTGCTATTTCCAAAAGAAAATGCATTGATAGTCCACCAGGACCTTTGTCTTCATAATAATCCATATAGTGTTTAACTGTTTGTAAGACATTAGTTGCTTCCTTGATTTATATATATTAGGTATATTAGTTAATCTATAATAAGATTGACTTTGGACACTGATTTTAATTTCTTGAGAATCCTAATTTCGCGTGTTGGCACAGTCATCTGATTTGTGAACATGCTTATTGCATATTCATTGTTGGAGGGCATCCAGTGTCAATGACTATATGGATGTTCTGGAATATTGAACATACATTTTTTATTGTATTGTTTTTGCAACGAACTAGCCAAACCATTGTGAGAATTTTTTTAAATATATATTGTTGTCTTGTTTTGCATGAGCATGTACAGTGTTCGAAGATATTTCCACCTATCCCCTTCATAACTCATAGCTTGGTGGAGAGCGTTGTGGGTTTTAGTGGGCCTTCTATAATCAGTTACATAACGGTCTTTAAAATAATATTTAATACGTCCAACACTTAGTGTTTATATTTTTATCAAAACCTTTACATTTCCAATGGAGATGCAAATAGTATACTAAAGCGAGTGCTCATACTCTCCGTGACCAATATGATGCTTGTCAATTGGGGCAGTGGGTATGAAATGACTAGTTTTTCCCATGATCAGTGACACTGTAAGTTATTGAGTCATATGGTTGTTTCTAGTGCTTGAAATCTTTTAGAGCTTTCCACAATTTGTCGGGTGGCCCGGGTGTCCGCGTTGTCTATGGCGCTCGCCTCTACCTACCACTCGTCTAGGGCTCGGATGACGTTATGTATGATAAAACTAGCCATTAGCTTCCCGTGGCACGGTCATTTATACTGGCCGCCGTGTATAGCCTGTCCTATGTTGTAAAATGGCGTTAAAATAATAACAACAATAATACAAATTAGGTCAGCCTATTGCATTATGTTTAAATTTGTATCTACTTTTCTTTAGATTCATATGGTCTGCTGAACAAATTATGTTATTAGCCTATTTCCATTTATTGGCGGGACTTTGTGTGTCTGAATAATCTAAAGCATGTGGTATCTGAGTCTTGACCAAACTGGTTTTGTGGGAAAGCTTTCCCCTGGCCTGTGTTTCTTCCCTGCTATTGGCCGTCGTGTATAATCTAGCATGTGCTGAAATTGTCATCAAAACTACCAAACCACAGTTGGACATTTCATGACACATGTATCATGGGAAAGCGCTTTATAACTTTTGAGAGATTTGTTATGTCCGCTCCCTATGTTTGTCGTATTATCAATGATTATCCTAACGTTTGACGTTGATAACTTGTCTCGTGTTATAACTCTAGGTCTCAACATACGTAACAGTAAAACTGAAACAAACGCTTAAATAAAATTGTCAAGCAACTTATTTCCCTGCAATATAAAGTAAACATTCAAGGGACGTGCAGATAATTTTAAGGGCGAACAGTGTTTTAAACGAAAATGACAGAAGGTATTCTTGTAGGGTTTGTAGTCGCAAAATTTCCTTTTTCTGACTGAGCATTGCTAGTAAAGCCACACTTTTTAAACCATTATTTTGTATTTTTAAATTTGTAAAGGGTATGAAATGTTTACTTTGCAACTTGATATTTTACTACATAACATTCATTAAAGAAACGGGAGAGAAAAAACACCTTTGTCTTGGAGATTGTTAGTTTCAAGAATGAATATTCCTGATAGAGTATTATATCGGGCAGTTACAAAACATTGTCAGTATCATGCAAGAATATGCGTGGCATTGTCCTTTTGAGGTTATAAATATTTTAATTTCAACCTTCGATTCCTAAAGAAATGCAGGGGACAATGGTTTAGGCGATGAGCGCTTGCATCCTCAAAACAAGATGAACCTCTCTATACCGTTTAAGATAAAAATATACATAAATTAGAATGCTTTGAAGATATGCGTGACTGCTATAATAGGGTGTGCATACTACAAGCAGGTGCCATTGAGGCGGGGCTTGGGGTCAGCGGGTCAAATAACTAAAAAATGAGTTGAATAAAAGTTTCTTTCCGTAGTTGTCCTGCCAAATTGTGTGACAGAAACTCTTTAATTAATAAATAAATACATAAATACAATTTTAACTAATATATAAGTTAAAGTATAATTAAACTAAAAACATGTATCCATTCTATCATATAGCCAATCTGTGTTGAAGAATATTTTGATTCTACTTTTAATGATATTCAATATGCATCTTCTCTTGTTCTTTATCGTGACATTAAGAAAATTTGTGGTCACTATAATTGTCCTGGCCGAGGAAATAATTACAGAATAATTATAAAAAATTGCCCACTTGCTCGTTTGCTCTCTACACAAAAAACTAAATGTATTGGACCATACTCACAACAACCATGACGAAGATTGTTAGTATCAGTCGTTTTATGTGTGAACAAAAAGATTCTAGAAATCGGAAATGTGGCTACAAACGAGTTGCACAAGAAAGAATAATATGACATACATGGGTTAGATTTTACTCTTGACATAGTATTCATAATATTCTGAAGAAGTTGCTACTATAGAGGAAATAAATGGAGAAATTATGACATTCATTCATCTGATAATATCAAAGGAAATCAAAATAGATAACGTATGCTTTGATCTAATGTGTAATAGTTTGTATTGCCTGGCCTTCGCCTGTAATGACTGAGATATATTTAAAACTCATTTGCCTAATTCCATACGGGTAAGGAAAGGGAAAACGTCGTAAATTCAAATGCGTTCGGGTCTTATAATACGTCGCAGAATTGTAACCGAGTGGGTTTTTGGACCAAATGAACAAGCCAAACACAATGTGGGAAAGATGGAAATTTATGAATGAATTAATAATGATAAATATATGATAAAAATACAATTGAAAATAAACAAGACAAATATTAAATAAAATGAAGTGCAGATCCAAGAACCCTCATGGACTCCACTTACCCCTTAAACAGTATTTTGTTCAACAAGATATTCACAAAATCTCGAATAAAATTATAAAGTTTCAAAAATAATCTTACACAAGATTCAAAATACTCTTAACACACCTAATGATTCAAAATAATCTTTGACACAACTTAAGATTCAAAATAATCTTTGACACACCTAAAGATTCAAAATAATCTTTGAATCAACTTAAGATTCAAAATAATCTTTGAAACAACTTAAGATTCAAAATAGTCTTATCACGACTAAGATTCACAATAATCTTATCACGACTAAGATTCACAATAATCTTATCACGACTAAAGATTCACAATAATCTTATCACGACTAAGATTCACGATACTGTTATCACAACATACAGCGTTGTTCTGGAAGCTCCAGATGACTCCAAGAAACTTTAGACGGCTTCGTACAGCTTCGGACCGCTCTAGTTATATTCACAATAATATTTCATAGACATTCTCGGCTACAAACACGGTCAGCTACCAATAATAGTCAGCTATTATAACGGTCAGCTACAAACAGTCAGCTACGAACACAGTCAGAATCATCTTCAAACACAGTCAGAAACATCTTCAATCACAGTCAGAAACAGCTTCCAACACAGAAACAGTTATAATAAAACCAAATGTGACATAATAATTTCTGTATAATTTCTAGATATATGATAATACTTAATAAATTTTGCGTTGTAATAAACACATTATTACGCGATAACACAGCACAAACCGAATAAGCTTCGCCTATCAGTTAAAAAGAATGTAAATTTAGCACTTACCCTTATGGCAGGAGAATAAAGGAGAGTGTATACTCCTTGACGTGATCCAAAAATAACCAGTGTGGTTTTTCGTGATTCGTTTTACTTAAATCCATAGGAGAGTGAGTACAAGTCGGGGTAGAATACCCGTGCATATCATTTTAGTCATGATACCTGACACAAGTAATCTGTGGCTAGGTACATGTAATACAGTCGCTTACCTGGAAAAACACATTCACCCTATATAACGTTGTACAACGAGAAATAGTCTAATTGTTTTTAAGACAAAACCAAGTTATTTCTTTGCCTAATTCTGTGACATAATACGATGTTGAATATACGAAATAAAGGAAGAAATTTATAGCACAAAGAAAGCGATATTTAATGCCATAACTGTCATCGTTGTCATCGTCTATTTAGACGAATATTGATTTGACCTAACTAAAATTAGTTGACGTTTGAACTACTGTATTGCGTATGTTTTATTATAATCAGTCATGTCAGTAATTTGGAAGTCCTGAAACAACACCCAATATTTAATCTGGGCAAATTTTAAATGTTGTGACCAACAGTTGATTCATTTAATGAAACTTTGTAAGAAAAAAGAAACAATAAGGAAAACATGATGAGTCAGTCCTCTATTGTGTTCAATGTATTTCATGTTCGAACTGACACTTTACGTTGATACATGAAAGGTCACTTGTGAATGGCCAAATATGATTCACTTATATAGTCACGTTTGACATTTTCTCTGAATGATATAATATTTCTTTTCTTTAATAACCAGTTGGCTTGAAAGGTTTCTTTTCTCTTTTTTCCTAAGGTGACAACATAGAACAGTTTTTGGATTTGGTGTATATGTCTATGTATGTACTATGTATATTGGGGATGTATAAGTGCGTGAGTAGTATATATGTATGTATGTATGTGTATATATATATATATATATATATATATATATATATATATATATATATATATATATATATATATATGCATGTGTGTGTGTGTGTGTGTGACTTATATATCAGAATGTCAGCATTTTGTGTCAGACGTAGACTTAAGATGTGATCATTGATTTCTTGTGAAACTGACGTTATACTAGTAATAGAAGATTTTATATATGTCTAGGGTTGGACATTTCTGATATGGGTGGTGAAATTGTTCTATCCAATAACAGTGCATAATGAATGTTTATTCGCATTCATGAACGAGAAGAATGTTTAAAGTACTGATGCAACATTAAAACATCAAATCAACCACTGACACATTCCTGACTATAGAGTATAAGCATGTAAGATTTACAATAGAGGGCAGAGGTAAACTTTAGCTGCCGTTTTAACACCTACCAGCCTTCAAACAAGTAACGGTTGCGACCGCAAAGGAAATTACAATACATAGTATGAATCGTTTTTTAAAGGATTTGTGCGCAATGATATTGTATTAGACTCCGCTAAGGATATACACACCTCTTTTGATCAAGACGTTTTGGATTTCGGACATTTTGCCAAGTCTAATTCAATTTATTTGATTTGAATGTTCAATAAGACTATCATAAATAATACACGTTCTTGCATCAGGAAGGAAATTGAAAGGTCATATGTTTTAAAGCATTTAGACTTGCATTACTAAACGTTAAATAATGCACTACTAAATGCATTTCAATATCGTAAAACAAAAAACAAATGTTTGGACATGACATTATGGTTGGCAGAAAATGACATAATTGGGAAATGTCTGTTTTATCAATATAATTTTCAAAGAGGTACAGCGTTTTGGATGAATATTGTGAAACGTATCAATAAGTGGGGATGTTTTTCGTAGCATGTAATTCAGGAAGATATATTCACATGATACAATGATGCTAAGGAACCCATGGCGAACACACACGTGTTCGAAACTATAACAAAAATAAGCAGCAAAGGTGAGAAACGGCTGTAAGGAAGAACGAATATACAAGGGTTTCTATGTAAAGTTTCGAAGCCATAACAAGCGAAATGCAGGTGCGAGGTTGTTGCACAAGTGAAGAAATGGAAATTCAACTGAAATCAATTATAATTCGAGAAAAACAGTTTGCACGTGCAGCTCGGGCTATTCATGTATCTGACGTGCACACAAGTAATTCAAAATATATTAAAATGCAGTAAAGTGTTATATTTATGCGAGGGAAATAACAGAATACAACGTTATAATTTAAGGTAACAAGGCAAAAACTAAATTCAGATATTTTATATTGCAAGGAAACAATACAAAGTAAACTCTTGATTATATTGTTTAAAAGGAGGTTATTTTGTTCAAATAATCACAGGGAAATATGATAGGTGAGTATTTCATATTACTTGAGTTTTGGAAATCCCTATTTCATAACGTCATATATGAGGTCAAAGCCCAAACACGCACCTTGAGAAAGCATCAATACATATTGGATCATTCAATGCTTGATTATATATAAATCTCACTCTAACTTTCTGTAGCTAATCACAAGATTGTACATCTGCGGACTTTGTTAAGCTCGCGGAAAATCAGAAAGTTAATTGTATTGTTTTTTGCAGAATAAAATACATTTAATACAATTAGGAAGATAGCAGACACGTTCGGCAATTGCTCTGGAAGTTTAATTATATTTATGAAGTCAAAATTAGTAGAAAAAAAAATTACCTTGATGAGAATTTACTTTCAACTAGATGACTGTGTTTATCCCAACTTTAAAATAAACCGATAAGAGATAAGATATAAAGATTTGATACTTTGTTTCGCATTTTTATCATCACGATTGTCCCGATATATGATTCGAACGATATTGATGAGAATAGGGTCGAATTATTTAAAGAAAGAGTTCTGTCAAAAATAGTTACATCCTATCCTTCTGATTTTCTCTTTTTGGCTGGAGATCCCAACAGTAAAACTCGTAACCTTAACGATGTTTAGAAAATGGAACTTTTGATTTTATATTAGAAGATAGTTCATATAAACTAGATGAGACTGATAGTTGAAGAAACCCGAAAGAGTTTGTAATTAATTCGGCAAATCACTGATTGATATATATAAAATATACCCCATTCATATGCTAAATGGTAAAATTCACACAGATCGAGCTGTAAATGTCACATATAAAAGCAAATGATGGGGCTCGCGTGGTTGACTACATAATTGCTTCAACTGGAATCTTTAAATAGTATTTAAAGTTCCTAAATTGGCTCTAGTAGTGAATCTATGCGTTTCTCGACCACAGGCGAGTTCACATTTCCACTTGCAAATGTACAAAAACATGCACGTATAGGAGGAAAGGTATAATAGTCAAAGATTGTACAGGTACAGATGGAATGAAGAAAGACTAACGAATTAATATATTCCAAAGTGAACTTTCTAAATTTTGATATATTTTTAATAATTTTTCATCCCTTATGATTGAAAAATCATTGATATATTCATAAATCAGTCCTGTGTATGTTGTCTGAATGTAAATATATAAAAGACACAACCTATTTGGTGGGATATAAAATATGATTCTGCTAAAAAGAAAATAAGACATATTATCTCCATAACTTTAAATGTAATGCTCCCATTAAAACTCTGAAAGATTATAAAACGAGTTGAAGTAGGTTTAAAAATGTAATTTGCAAGAAAGTAGAGAATTATATTTATCAAAAGATAAAGGAACTAATAATTCAAGTCAGATATCTCTTTGGGGAGCTGATCAAAATCAAATCCAGGTCACAAAGCATATGTTGTCAACGTTATCATTGGTATTCTTACTACAGATCGTTACTGTATTGTAGTGACTCAGAAATTAATCACTTTTTTAATTTTATGATTGAAACCTGTGACGATATTTTTGAACTCGAATCACTATACTAAAAAGTATCCGATCCCAACAATCAGAAGTGTATGTAACACTGCATGGAATAATAACCGAATTGATAAAAGCCACGCTTTCAAATATAGGTCCTTGTTTAGTAAACTAAGTTAACGCAATGTTTGACACCTGGCACTGCTCCAAACTACGGGGAGGAAACATTTTCTTACATTACACAAAACTGTTCTTCAGGTGATCCTACTAATTACAGACGAATCTCTGTCATGGACATCTTGAACAGACGTTTTACCAGTAGTTTAAACCAACGCCTCCTTTAGTGGTGCGAAGCTAATAACAAACTTGAAAACGCTCAAGCGGGATTACGCAACTTCTATTCAGCACTACATACTATTTTCTTTGCTGAAAGCGATGGTGTATAAATACTTGAGTATCAAAGGTTGTTTGTATTGTGTTTTGTGGACTTTAAGAAGGCTGTTGAAAGCAATTGATCATGTAAAATTACTGACTTGCTTAGTTAACAAATGTCAAGTGTACAACTGAAAGAGCATTATACAGAATGTTTCACCTGTAATATTGGCATCACACAAGCTGCCTATTAAGTCATCTTCCGTTCAATGTATTTAGAAAATATTTTGTTCCAGACACCCGCAGGACTGTCAGAAAGTTATCTTTATTATGCAAGCACTATCATAAATTATTATGCTCTTCTATGAAGAGGGCATTGCACACTGTGCTGATACATCCGGCTCCTTACAAAGGCAAATTAATGTTGTGTGACATTCTTGTCAAAACAGAGGAATGTGCGTTAATTTAAATAAAACTAAATCATTGTATTCATAAACGGTCGATTTTAGACGAGTATCGAAAAGTGGTATTATAAGGGTAACTAAATCCAAACTGTATCTGATTATAAATAAATGGGATTATATTTAACCCCTAAACTTATATGACCGAAAGCAAAGCAGGAACATACCCCGCTTCGGTGGCCTTGTGGTTAAAGTGTCCGCCTCGGAAGCGGGAGGTCGTAGGTTCGTACCCCGACCGAGTCATACCAAAGACCTACAAACATGGTGCTAACAGCTGCCTGGCTAGGCGCTCAGCATTAAGAGGTTATTGTTGGGACTGGTCAACCTGGTGTCAGGATAATGTGACTGGGTGGGACGTCTCTGCGGCATGATGCCCCAGTGATATACATCACTATAAACTGCCACACAGCAGACACCGTAGCGATATGACTGAACAATTGTTAAAGCTAAGTTAAAAATTCTACTCACACACATACGCAAAGGAAAAACATGCATTGAAAGCAAACAAGTCTCTACCCATAGTAATATCGTTCAAAATGTGTTAGGCATATTTGCCGCGACAGAAGCTTTACCACTATTTGATACTGTGATTACGCCAGTGTTAACCTATGCCGCTGATATTTGGGAGTATGAATAATATTCACATACAATATAAATTGTATGTAATAGGTTCTGCACTACTAACCTTCCTAAGCATATATACTCCCTTTTACAATGATGATTTTGTGGAAGACTTCCTCCGTATATATATATATATATATATATAATTGTAAATGTATTAAAAACTCGATTAGACTGATTAGAATGGGTGATAACCGATATCCAAGACAATATTATATTATGCCGACAAAAATGCCACCAGTAAACTAACATGGGTTTCCAAAGTTAATGACATATTATTCAAATATAGATTTGGTTAGAGATGGCTCGCACAAGATGTTGGCTGCGGAAAAGTAGTTTTGTTCAATTTCAGACAACTTCTTAAAGACAATTTAATTCAGCATTATAATTAAGCTATACTTCAATCAAGCAAGGCTACTCACTAAAGTTAATTATATGATGCATTTTAGCCGTTCAGTTTTAAACGACCATTAAGCTACCTACCTGTTTATAAAATGAATTAGTAGACACCTTTGTTTAGCTCATAATTTAGCTACAGTGGAAGGACGGCATAATACTATCTCCCCAAATCGACGGATGTGTAAATTATGCAATAAAAGCGAAATAGGAGATGAATATCACATTGTTCTAAGATACCTTTTGTGGATGTTAGAAACATTTATGTTAAAAACGTTTACCGAATAAAACCCATGCAAAAAAAAAAAATTATATTCTCTGATGAAGTCAAAGAACCATGTCATAATATCTCAACTTGAACAATATGTCTTTTCAGCACTCGACAGAAGAGATCAACTGTACAGGTAACTATATTATTATATTATTTTATTTCATTTCTTCTCTACGTATGTGGACAATCACAACGATGTAGTTATTTAATACAAGTCCTGTTGCATCTTGTACATTGATTTCCATATTTTGTCTTTTCTGTTTCACATAAATCTATTTTTAATTTTTTGTGTAACTGTATTATTACGAGCATATGATATACATTATATATCAGCTATTATCATTGCCCTTGTATGTGTAATGCATGATGATGTTGGGAATAAGAAAATGCATTTGATTCAAAAGCAGATTGTAAAAACTGAAATGGCGTACAAATATTTTACAATGAAAATTAATTATTTATGACATGTTACTATGAAATGATGTGCACTGATTATGTTAAATAAAAATAAATACTACATAACCTATTTGTTTCATCGATTTCCAATACAGAATTTTGTAAACATTTAACTTATATTATACATAGTCTGTTTATTACTTAATAATTTTACTGATATGATTGTTTCTTTATACTGAATTATTAAACATATCTCTCCTACATTAAGCAATAAGAAAACAATTGTTTTGTTATGGTATGTCACCTGAAAAAATGTTTTACCACATTTTATATTAATGAGGCACTGACCATTTAATTTTCGATAGGGGAGGGTGGCTGATATATATTTTGATGGTGGTTTAGCTCCGTGTGAAAGAAGGGCATTTATTTTCTTTTGGCTAATATGGGACAGGTTTGGCCAACAGGAGAGCCAATCAGAGCAACTACTTTTGAATATCTCCAACACGTGAACATAAAGGCCAGACTTGTTTTTACCTACATGTATCCTACACTACTCTCGAGATTAAATTGTTGGTGCCAGAACTAAATGTTAAAAACTTCGTTTGAATGCAGCATATGTAATTGCCGTCCTAATCTACAAAGTTTTCTGAAGAAATATGTTGGGAAGTGGTGCTGTATTTTATGGTCCTGCTCATCCCACAAAATGATCACTGCATATTTGTCATTTCGACTTCAGGCGAAAGTCCTTTCTAAAACATCTAACTCGTTGGCTCCAAGTACATGAACTTTTACCATCAGCAGCGAACCTATGCAGTGAATTGTCCTCACGTCAACAATCTTTCCGGAGTAATAAGAACAGCCTTTCGCACAGCAGCATATTTTTCCATGTTGACACTATTGTATTAACTTTATGTTTCGCTAGCCAAGCGTAAAACGGTGCGAAATTCTGAAATATCCGGAACTGGAATATTTTGTGGGCATGCGCATTGGAGTTAAGAAGAGGTCATTTTAAGCCTTATGATCAGTAACTCTGATGCAACCATGAAACCGCCTCACAAGATGTATATGGAACATGCAGATTATATTACTTATGTGATAGTAGGGAAAGTAACGATCAATTTCAATTTGAGTTATACTAGTAAAACTGTTCAGAATTATCCTAAAATGTCTTAAAAATTATTAGTACAAACAACCATCGTATGGATTGTTTTACAGATTACTTTCTAATACATCTGACGAGTTTGTAAGAAAAATGGCACAGTTGATAAAATTTGCCTTCAAGCTAGGGACAATATTTTACAAATTCGGTAGTAATATACATTATATCACTGTAAAACAGGATTATAAACAATGTACTTCTATATTACATACAAGTAGGACAGTTAAAAGGCTGAGTGAGTGCATACTTGCCTGAAAACGCTTAGTGAAGTGTGTTACGAATCTAAGTCTTAAACGCTATAAGAGAAGGAACCGAATCCAATAAAACCAACAAACAATGTATATCTCTAACTTACAAAGTGAAAATTTAGGAATCTCTTGCAGCATTGCGAAATAAATACCAAACAATTCACAATGTCACAACTCCAAAACTATATAAATAGTCTTGAATGTTCTGATGTACAACAATTATGCAAACCAAAATGACTTTGAATGAGTTATCAATAATTCCAAAAGAATTTATTTGTCCAAAAGTCAATGAGCACTTAGTAATTTCAATTATTAATTTAAATTAGTAAATATTATAACTTCAATCACCTCCCTCAGTCACGGATGACAGTTAAGCACACAATGTATATAACTAGTCTACCCTCCACACCCTATTCCCACTAATTTTGCAGGTGATATAATACTAAAATAATAACAAGACGTACCTATCAGAACAAAATCAATCCATGTACCTTATAATCACAATGATTAAATACAGAGCTTATTATAGATATCTTCTGGAAAATATGGTAATTTGTGTATGTGTGAGGGAAACGGATAGAAGGACCAAGTTTACTTTGTAACTATTAATAGATTATTAATAACATGTCACGTTATGGAAACAAAATTAAGGTAAATCTTGTTTTTATATACATTATTGTGATTTCACCATATTCAAACATTCGAGTAAGATGCGCATATGCATGGAAGTGAAATTGGGGACCAATGAAATAATAGCGCAGTATTACGATGCAAATCTGATAGATCTGCACCAAATAACTAATCAAAAACCAATTAATAATGTTACTACTACTACTAATTATAATAATAATAATAATGATATCAATAATAATAATAAAACAGAGGGGAATATTTAGATTGGAGAAATAAAAGTTTATTTACAGCTATAATGTATAGATATATTAATTAAAGTTTGTGACTTGTTTGCCGTCGCGTTCACACCTATATCTCTTAATTCATTCCGTTATTCTAGTCAGCTACCAATCCAGGCACACATTCACACACAAGCACACACATGAACGGACGCTCGTGATGTAGATCAAAGAAAAGACTAGCAAAATATTATATTCGGCAAAGCCTAAATAAAAGTCTACAGGTAAACTCGATACGAATTGAAAATATAACACATGATGCAGTATTAAGTTTAAAACACATGCAGGTTAATTATATTTACCACGTTGGTCTAAATCAAACACGACCGCTCCGGTGGCCTAGTGGTTAGAGCGTTCGCCTCGGATGCGGGAGGTCGTGGGTTCGATCCCCGGCCGAATCATACCAAAGATATACAAAAATGGTACTAACAGATGCCTCACTTGGCGCTCAGCATTAAGAGGTTAGTGTTAGGACTGGTCGGCCTGGTGTCAGGATAAAATGTGACTGGGTGGGACATCTTGCTACATGTCTGCGGCATGATGCCCAGTGCTAGACATCACTATAAACTGCCACATTGCAGACATCATAGCGATATGACTTAAAAAATGTTAAAGCTACTTCAAAAATCCAAATCACATCACATCACTAAATCAAACATTTAAGTGTTTAGTTTCTATTGAATTTGTCAGAGTAAGACTGCATATATATATATATATATATATATATATATATATATATATATATATATATATATATATATATATATTCGAGAGAGAAAGAGATGCATCCATCCATCCATCCATGCATAGACACATACATACATACATACATACATACATACATACATACATACATACATACATACATACATTCATACATACATACTTGTGTGTGTGTTTGTGTTTACGGCTGACAAACATGAACAACAGCAGTACCACAACCACGACAACTTACACTTATCCACATATTCAGAGATCGTACCATATGCAAAGGGACCTAACCGACTCTCTCTCTCTCTCGTAGTTAACAATACTGACGCATTGTAACACCGATGCAAATCAAAACGCGGTTAAGCGAAGAGAAATATAAAATCCTAGTTAACGACACAGTCAAACTTTGTATGAAAGGTGATGATCAGCGAGATAAAATCAGTCAAAAGTTATAGCAAAGAAATTTGGTCTAAACGAGCTTATTGAAATATAGTAGACTGAAGTTTTCAATCAATTTAGATAGTTATACCCAATCAGTTGCCAGTAGTGTAATACAACTGTTATTCAAAGTACTTTCCTGCTAAACGTCAATGACGTCTTGAACAAAGCAAGGAAAGTATCTCATTCAATCATTATGAATGCACTTTTGAATATGTACATGAAAGAGAATGACACTTTAAATAAGAATTTCAAATAACACAAAAAATCATTATATCGTAAATGGAACATAATGGCCTTGAAGTTTTTGGAATTTCTACCTAGGTGAATATTGTATTGAACTATGTTAGGAATTTACAACGGCCATTCAGCATAACTAGATCAATTTATTCCTTAACACGTTTAAAATCTTATAATTTTAATCGTAAGTAGCTTATCAAAAATACATGTAATATTTTTGTGTAAATTTACTTTTTCATGTTAGCACAATGCTAATATATTGTTCGTAAACACTGATATATTATAGGAAACGAAGCACACTGTGATATTAAAAGTCTTGACATACATTATTGGTAGTTCTTTTTTTTTCCTTGAAGATACTCCTTCCCAGCTCGAGGATGGAGAAAAGATGAATAGTGAATAGAGTCATTGCACATGTCGTAAGAGGTGATTGGTGGGTCTTAAGCAAAGGCATGGCTACTGTACTTCAAGGGAAAATGGGAGCTCGTCTTGAAATTGCTGCTATCTCACATCTGTCCACATTGGTTTGATGGTTAAGCTGGACCAGTTTGGGCATGTGAGATATCTTACATATAGCTTTTCCTGGCTCCCTGGTACTTCTTGTCGCTTCCTGTGTTCTTCCCCCTCCCTATATCTTGACTGACATGTATCGGCTCTTATCTGCTGTATAATGGTCGAACACAATTAGGAACCGTGTGTGACTTTTATCCATAAAGATTTAAGTTTAACCTGTACCAGTGAGTAGCCAACGGGATGCGTCCTTGAGCATGACTCTACTTATAAATTCTAAGGATAACTGGCAAAGCCGAAAACAAACACAATTGTGAATTTTCTTTGAGATCGATGCAGAGAGTGCTTATTGGTTTAGATGGATACAAAACATTTGCTTGATGCTTTTAGGAATTTTGGTATAACTGTATGTTTTGTTAAAACTTTGGATTGCACATTTATTTTTAAAAGAAGTTGAAGCATTATCTAGTCAATCTAATAATATTTGGTGACGAACAATTATCGGTTTAAATATTGGTATGCCTTCCAATAGGTTCATATAATATACACCTGAAATTCATCTGTGCACTCGAATGAAGAGGCTTTATGTATTGTTCAAACTTATATTGCAACTTTTAAGTTCTTGGAATGAGATATTCCTTTCTTGTTAGGGGATTTTAGACTTGTACAGCACCGGATGATGACAACATAGACTGTTATAAAACTTAAATGTTAGTTAATAATATTGATTACGCTGTTGACAATTGATCTACCAGTAGTTAAGTTATGGATACAATGGAACCCATTCATTATGGTTATGCACTTTACAGCTTTAATTCATTAAATACTTGATTCAGTCTTTCGCCGCAAATGAATATTGTAATGATATGGTGCAACAATATTTGGACCTGATTTACAAGAGGAGGTCAAGGAGTTTATATAGAACGAACGCGAATGTAACCATTCTTCTTCAGAGTAGGGAAAAACATATACAAAACGGACTTCAGGGCACTTTTGTTCAAAGAAATGGACAAAATTAACTGATGCAGTATTCAACACACAATTATGGACATTGTTGCTGAGACAGAGTACAATAGATTATGTTTCTAAACGAAAATAAACTATTAAACTGGTTTTTAGAATAAGATACAGGTTCATCCGGAGCATATTAATTTACAATTTGACCAAATAAAATCATATTACTAGAGACATCAATCCATTTCCATTTGCAGCAATCCCATCAGAATACAGTAAATACCATTGATCATGTGTACGGTATTTTTATAAAATCGTTTAAGTCAAAGAGTTCACCAAAATAATATCCAAGGACTCTAATTTACAGGAAAGAATAATACCTGCCATCTGCTTTGGTGGGATGTATCATACCCTATAATACGATTCTATCGCATCCTCCATACCCATGATATTTACTGGACAAATCCTATCCAGTGTAAACAAAGACCTATCATAGTTCTGTGACTTCTCAGGGAAGTTTCCTTGTTAGAATTGTTTCGTGTTTTAAAATAGCCTGTAGTTTTATATAATTTAACTTCAAACCATTATAAGCTTATGTGCAAAGTTTCTTTATTTCACAGATAAATGATTTTATAAGAGAGTGGGTACCTCTTACGTGTTCTATAAATTTAGCCAATTATAAAGTAAACATGTACGTCATGTCCTATTATTCATATTCTTTAAAGCTAGTCAAAATATCTTCGTTTTTGGTTTGTACAACAGATGTTTACCAATTCTTAAAACCATTCTACTTATAAGAACGAATTGAATATATGCCATGGTGAGGTCCCAAATAATTGTTTGCACAGTAGGTTTTGTATTCATGATGCTGGTAAGAGTTCAACAGTAATATCAGCTTCATATTTTCATGGTATTCTTTCGCACACTTGGTGATAATAGAGAAATGTAACTTTATATTACTTTGAAACATATATTCTATCTCGGAGGAAATACTAACATGTCAAACTTTACCTGCACCTAACGTCTGAAATTTAGATATATATATTTTATTGCATTCGTTTTTTCAAGTTCACTTAAAGATCCTCTATTTTGAATTCGTTTTTGAAATATGAGTTATTTTATGTTCATTTTTGAAGTCTACTATTGTAATATAAACAATGCATCACATTCCTGGACTGTTTGTTCCGAACTTTAAAGGTCACATTACTAAGGCAAGTATTTAATACACTAACAATTTTATTGAATTTTTGCCCGGCGATACTCCAAAGATACACAATTACGTTGACATTAATAATACCGATTTGTCTAATGAACATTATTTTACTGGTTGCCGCTGACATTTAACGGTCACATTACAAAAGCAGGCAACTAATACACTAAAAATGATATCTTTTCCGCCGTTAATCCAAAACATACACAATGAGATTAACATGGTTGCCTCTTTATCAAATGAACAACATTTTACGAGTGATAACACATCTTACATGGTATGTGAGTGCTAAAGTAAATTAATAAAAACAAAGACTTTAATATACGAATAATGAGTCACTCAGACGAATAAAGTTCGAGTCCTTCTCTCTGGATTGGTATCTTTTAAATCATATTTTAAATAATGCATGTTATGGGTCAACTCTACGAGAAGTATGATCTGCGTAAATAGAACCAATTATTCCGCTCGGCAAGTTCTATTTTGCTTGCAACTGATTTACCTATACCAAAAACAACAGATGGTGCATGGATAACGAGTAACATGATTCAGACTCATTGAACCATTAGGTCATGATTTTGAGTGAACCAATAGCTTTTAATAGACCACTATAAGACGAACGCGTCAGAGAAAGAGACCAGGTAATATTTTATCCCATGCAGCAAGATCATTTCAATTCGGTGCATGACCTTCTGACGGGAAAGGTTAAGTTGCCCGGGAACCGATTCCCCACAGTTAAATAATGGTGTCAATTTCATGTTCATGTTCACGTTTCGCTTTTCTGTTCGTTATTTTTATTTCTGTCTACCTTTCCATTTGGGAGCCCGTCGCGTGGGTGGTGCGGTTAAAGCTCAATCTGTACAACTCCTTATTATCACATCTAGCTCAGTTCAAATTCCTGTTATCACATCAAGCTATGTTCCCTATGCTACTGTCCCTAAAAATGAAGTTTATCAAGTGCCTTGGTTAAGAGTGCTTGCTAATCAATGTTGATGGTACCTGGAATGTCAGGAACCCGACCATAACATCATTATTATTATCATTATTATTATTATTATTATCATTATTATCGTGTAAATCATTATATGCCTATGATTCTCACGCTCGATGTATATAGTTTCGTCAAGTGATTGTTCCTGAAAGAACTAATTTGAGGGCGATTTTAATTAAGCTTTATTTTATTACATTTCACAACAAAAAAAACTGAATCTCCAATTGCGAGCATGGCTAATTTGAAAACGAAAGATATATTTTGTAAATGGCTAGTAAATATTTTAGTTTAGTGAAGCGCATGGTTTACCAGTCCAAAAATGTATATTCCAATTGACGACTAAAATTGTTATAAAATGGTCATTTTTACCTTTGCTTACATATCCTGTTTCTAAACACATTAGCAATACATGTAGTTAATAATGTGTGTTTCTAAATTCTAACATTTCCTTATCAGTGTTATATAGTATGCTTATCAGACAGTAGTCAGAAAGCTCAGACGATCAGTGGCTGAGATAGACGTATGGTGTTACCGACATGTTCATATAGAAATCGGAGTGTGAAACATGATTAAAAACGTACAGCGTATCCCAATATTCCATGTAAGGAGGGTGTTTAAGAGAGAGAGAGAGAGAGAGAGAGAGAGAGAGAGATGTGTGTATGTGTTCTGGTTTAATCATTCTTAATTCATGCTCTGCGGAGAATCTAAAGTGAGTCCTCTTATTACGGTACTCATTGCCTTGTCTGCACACAACAAAGAAATGCCCCTAGTATAAGCATTCTTAGTTAATTGTCTGCAGAGACGATGATTACGTTATCCCGAGTCTCCGTTAAAAACGAAATATATATATATATATATATATATATATATATATATATATATATATATAGATATGTGTGTGTGTGTGTGTGTGTGTGTGTGTGTGTGTGTGAACGGCTTCCAGAAATGTAAAACCGGTGGAACAATAAACACAAAGAGCGCTCATACTTAACCACAAAGGCCAAGAGGGAACATAAAAAAATAAACCGAACTTTACTCTTTGTTGACTAGACTGACATACCTTCCATGTAACGCAGATAAAATTGATAATCTGTTTAACAAAGAGATATGTGATATCACGGTTCAAGTCAGAGTTGCATACTTTGCCTAAAAATAGATGAACAAAGAGATAAGAGGCAATATAAACCTGTTGCTGTAGAGTTGAACTTTTTAAACGATTTGTGTCTTCGTATTCAGTCAGCTATGAAATAGTACATTTTCTTGTTACTGAAATTACTCCTAAATGTCAGTGTCATTTTGTACTAGCGCAACGAGAATAATAGATTCAACATACACATTTTCCGAACGTTTTAAAATGGAAAACAATATGAATTACAATTTGTAAGATTATATCATAGTTAATGACATTTCTTAACAATCTATTTCAAATAGTTGTTTTCACTACTTTCAAAAGAACAAATATTTATGTCATTTGAAAACTTAGTCGCACTGATGTTTAGAATTATGCATCCAAGATTATACTATCGAACCATGTCAGCAATTTGCAAAATCATTAAAGCCAACATAAACAAAAACAAGCTAATTCCATCTTATCACTCTCTAATCTCAAATCGCAAGGCACGCAAAAGCTTATCTACTGGAGTAATCAACATCGTATAACTTAATAACTATTGATGAACGGTACTGCTCATATCAGGACCTAACAAAACACACGCAAGTACATTTTAAGCTCTAGTTAAAAAGATATAACATAATAGCAATAATAACTAATTTGTAATATCCTCATCTCACATTTGTTCAGAATCTGATCCATTAAAAACTTTACTGTCAGACATTAAAAAATGACCGCCAATAAGTGTTATGTGTTTTCGAGTAAGCCTACTTGCTGTAAATTAATTTTCATTTTTTGAAACCTGAAAAGGAATTTTAAAAAATGCTGCATTTAAAAATTATGTTGCATATTTTCCTCAAAGAAAACTATTTTTTTTAGAAAGGAAAAGGAAAGTGAACGAAGGCTAACATTATGAAATCAATGAATGCAATCATTATTTATAATTCAGTATAGTTTCACGTCTAAATACATATCTAAAATCTCTGTAATACTACTTAATCAGTAAAGCTCATTTTCTGGGAAATATCTGGTTCTTAAGTATCGCGGTATGTTATAAAAAGTAAGGTATTCGGTTATATTCGTAATAATAATAATAATAATAATAATAATAATAATAATAATAATAATAAAAATAACAATAATAATGTAACACTAAAATACATCAGAATGTGGATCTGTGTGTACACAATTGACCAATAGGTGATTCACATCAATTATCTATACTATTTTATAACACTATCGATACAATTTATAAGCGCGGATGATGTATTATCATTGAATCTTCAGACACATCATGTATGCATATAAACTGTGTAAACGACCAAGAGCGAGAATACTTTTCTGATTCCAGGTGGTATTTCTAATTCAATCCTGCAATTTATGTTCGGCGTCACGTTTACTGATATATATATATATATATATATATATATATATATATATATATATATATATATATATATATATATATATATATATATATATATATATATATATATATATATATATATATATATATATATATATATATATATATATGTATATTCATTCAGCATATGTAGTGATCTATCCATTCAGTCCCAAGCAAACATTAATGCACACATGCGTACATACACCTTTGTCATGATTGTCACCTTAAATTCCTGGAAATGATTAAATTAAATATGGACGGAATGTTTAAACATGGGCAGGTTTCTTGCATTTATTAAGTAGGCCTAGTTCGAACACTTCATTGTTGTCGAATTTGTATCGACTGACAACACACACACAAAGAAATACATTAGAACCAGGCAACAAAGTATGTGAGAAGTTTTTGTAAAAGGACGCGTTTGATCCACGATTTAATGAATGTTCCTAAGTCAGGAAGCACTCACTCAACAAATGTTTGCTAAATCACGGAGCACCACAGGTGCAGTTAGTAATTTTACCAGATACGGTATTGTCTCTGTTGATAGTTGCGTGGCCGGTTTTGATGGTGTTCTTGCCACAAATCGTCTTAGTCTATCTCAAAGCAATTGAGCAGCCTGTGACCCCAGTTGTTTCATTCGATCTATAGTAGTACTTTGAAACTTCTTTGACGATTTATGCAGCACCCAATATCGTCAACATCTTTATAGCCTCACTGATGCCAGTTCAATAATATAACGAGTATATGAGTTTTCTCGCGTTAACGAAGCCATAAGCCTGACTTTCGACGCTCGATCAGCACTATTATATTTAAATATCAAGTCTATTTCTAACCTAGTTGTATCATCAACTGATTCACTACGCAGATCACCAATGTACCGTCTTTATCCACAAGGGAAAAACTAATATTATTGTGACAGGGAATATACAAAGGTTCTGAGGGCGAAATCGAAAGCAAATCATCTGGTTCCACGGTTAGTGAAAACCCAAACACATTGTAATCCTCAACAACTACGTTTGTCGATTCAGACCTGCTTTTATACGTTCCAGAAGTTAAATTGACCTGCGTTCCTGAAGTAATAATAACAATGTCAGGCGCAATATGATATCCAGTCTCAAATGCCGCTGCAACACGCATCAATTGTAAAACTTTGGGAATATATTTGGCCCAAGGAGGAACTGTTCTCAACGACAACTGTCATAAGGCAATAATGGAGCTGATTGTGGACCCTTTGCTCTCGTATAAAACGTTAAGTGTCCTTGACGGTCAACAACGAAATTCTTCGTCGAACCTCGCCATTAATTGGGGTAATGTCGTTTGTGTTTGTAGGAAGTGTAACAATACCCCAAGTTGATCCAGGAGCAGACCATCAGAACGACGGCAATCGGATGATAGGCCAACTATAATACATTTTCAGCGATGTTAGTTCGATTTCAAGTTCAGAAAGGTTAGATTTAATTCCGATTTTCAACATAGAATTGCCATCATCGAGGTACCGATCTAGGTTGTATTTACAACGACCTATTGCCCTATCATCTATTTTACGTAATACACGCACCTTCTTAACCATTTCAGGACTCGCCATCGGTAAAGGTACTTCGTTTGTCGTATGCATCATGAATTAGAGAATGAGATGTGTCTCTGTTAATGATGTCATTGGTGAACAACTACTAACAAATCGACGCACCCTCGTTAATTACTTATGGTTCATTGTTCCCCGCACGAACTGATCAAACATGTGTTTCCATTCGATCAGCAAGATCGTTAGAGTCAAACAGTCCACCAAGGCCTTCGCCTTTATTTTCTTCTTCCTCTGTGGGTGCAGGGGCGAATGGATGGACACGCACAACACGTTGTTGTCTCCTTCCTTATTGCTTTACTTTATCACCCTGTGAAAATGTTTTCAATGCCTTACTCCAGCGGTTGGTATAGAATATCGCTCAGTGTAATTAGTATATGTCTTGGTGATAGTGGTTTTTATCTTATAATAAAATCTTCTTCCCGATCAGCTTACTGATATCGTAAATAATACCTAAAGTATACGTTTGCTTCTGCTGGTGTTTAGCTATCTCACGTTTTTAGTTATATCGATTCCCTTTCTTGGTTGTGGTTTACGTAAAACGGTTCATCTAACTCTTAATAGCACTACACGTCTTTTTTGTAATTGTTCCGACCTTTACGGGTGCAGCATGTCTTTTGGTATACATGCTTCACGTTTTTGCTGCCCCACTTGCATATGTTGAAAATTGTATGATATTCAGGATTGGTGTCGATAAGAAGTTATTGTGGTTGTGGTCGCAAATCTGTCCGCAATTGTATATCTGTCCATAACGCATCAGCTTCAACATTTTTTCCCTGAGTAAATGCACCAAAATTGTACACAAATTTTATTCCACAGAGTACCGGTAGCGAGTTTCGTTCCATAAATCACCCTGAATACCATTTTAACCCATTTTGCATTGACTTATTTGTCACGTGTCTTTGATGGCATTTTATCATGTACTCTTTCCAGATGTGAGGTCTGCTATAAGCAATGTTCAAAATTCGCCTGGCAAGCAGTTTTCTTAAAAACATATCGCTGTGTCTGCATCTCTGACTTGTATTCGGGTGTGACATCTGTTTGCTGACAGATGCTTCTCTAAAGTCCCCATCATGTACGAACATATAAACGGCCTCGCCAATAACAAACATCGTTAAATACCTGAGTCGCCTGTGCCTAGCGCATGGTCGTCTCTGCAGTCGCTCTTGTGGCTTTCGTGATATCGTTCGTGTGTTTAGTTATTTTACAAACTCTTCCCTGCTCTTGACCTGTTCCAATTATTGCTGTGGGCGTTGTGGTAAGTTTTAAAAGCTTTGTTAAGTTCGGTATTTTCCTGTGTGGGTGTAATCAGCAGAGCAGAGCAACATATCGTTTACAATTTGTGTGGTCTTCTATCACATTTTGAATTAAGTTCTGATTTTTTGTCCGGCTTCACGGCGTGGCATTACAAACACTTCTGCGACATCACTGGCTGACATTTTATATAATTGATTTTTAATTGTTAAATTGATTCATTCAAACCCCCTGGCAAGTTTTGGCCTGATCACTGGTGAGACAACAATATAATTCTGAGGTGATCTGAGCAAGCATGTCACGAAACACATCCCACGTGTGGTCAGTGGCACACCAAGTCCATTGCATGGTTCCAAGACCAACCGCATCAGTACCACAAAATATCACCAGCCAAATATCACCACCAGTCAGATAAATGCAATCGGTGTTTTGCGCAGACCCCTTACAAATATTTGTGCTGGATTAAATTGGTTCTCATGCATGATATATTCATATATAACAAGATTGTTTCTTTTTATTGTCTGAATCCAAATCGTCTGTGGTAGATTCTACTTCAATGGTTAAAAAGCAATCGATGGAAACTCTGTTATCGTGGTGCTGTTACCTGTCCTCAACGATTTTTTGTAATTCGGCGCATTTTGGAAATCTTTAGAGCGAAGGGATATCACTTGATGTATTATAAGCAAGTCAATGTAACATGCAGCATCAATGCGATTAGCAGGTGCTTCACCATGTTTTGGCTGGTTATTAAGCTCAAGTGGTATATATAAATAGGTTAGCAATTGTGGAAAAGGTCACTCATAGGATTGACTGAACAAGATAAGGCAAACAAGCGCTATGGTACATTGACCTAGAAGTACCAAAAAGATTTCACGTTGTTAGTTTGATGTCCAAACACCTAATGAGGTCCATCAGGCTAATTTGTTGTTTCTTTTGCACGATCATGTATGCGATCGGCTGGGTCGGTTGCACGCCTACAAGTACGTGCAAAGCACTGTCGATGTTTGCAGCACTACTGAGGAAGCTGAGCCGCTGACGTCAAAAGATTATACAAGTGTAGTGGATGCACTTGGATGCATTTATGCATTCGGACTGGTCACGATTGTTACAAATGGATTCTGGAAAAGAATTTGCGGGAAAAAAAGTTGCTATGCTGTTGACCAAACACTGTGTGTGAATACGTATCGGACATTTAAATACTCATCGTGACCAAGTTACTATGGAATGACCGAACTCATTCAAAACTGTTTATATGGTCATCGTTACATGCAGGAATTACTGACAAATTCATAGCAGTTTCATAAACGGGTAGAACGACTTCTATTAGTCATATCGTCATTGAACAACGAATGCACACACTGAAGACTAGTAAAACCAGCCAATGCGATTCAACAAAAGAGTTTCACTTACTCAGAAAAAGATTTCGCAGCTGGCACCGTCACTGCCACTCAGAGAAAAGTTGATGATTGCATTGGTTAGTATCCATCACTTTGTATCAAGTGGACACAAACTCACCTAGGTGCATCGATATACAACCATAAGATGATCCCGGCACCGTATCATGTTTGCAGTGTAAGAGAATTCACGCCGTTCATCTGTGGAACACGTTTAGCCTTTTTAATATTTCTGTCGCATGTAACCACAGTCGAGTACATTTCTGGACTCAGTATCACACTCTTCGATCAGTTTACATGAGCATTCATCTGTGAACTTACCAGGGTTATTCTGTTCTTATAGCAAAACAACGTATGTACTTTCCGATACTTGGTTTTCTCCTGTCCGCGTGCACAAAATCGTGTGAGATCTGCATCTGCAACGAGTCCGGATCCGTGTAACGCATCTTAACTAGATCCTAGTAAAATGATTTGATCTTGTCATAGTAAAACTCATACATGAGCAGCTTGTACCTGTCCAACACGGATGATCAATATACACCGATTTTGTGGAATTAGTTATGACTGTTTACCATGAACTGCATCAAGTCCTTCATGAAAGTTTTTTGGCGATTCAAAGCCCAGGCCAGCGAGCAGCCTTAGAAGTTTTTCTTGTTCACTATCACGGACAGGATCAATGCGGATTAGTTTATGTAGATTTTCCAAGATTTTCTCAAAGACGGCATTGTTCATGAACATCGTAAAGTCCTTTAAAGTCAGTGTTGGCCTTAGTTCTCAGATGCGTATTCATCTGCACCCATATAAAATCTCAGATACAGCTTGAGGTTTGGCACGTGCAGAAAATGGTTGTTTCGTTCTAAGACTTGGTTAGCTTCGTGATTAGTAAATATTGGATAACATCTAACTTCATCGAGATCAATACTGTTTTCAGCTTGCTTTATATATAAATTTATATTCTAATATAATATTAATTTTTAGCAGAGGAATATATATTTAGGCAATGAGCTGCGTTTTATATTCTCATATCATCAGAAGTGTTTTGTATCTTATAATATCTCTGTAGTGCTCGATATTTTCCTCCACCACATGATACACATAATTGTTTGTCCCTTTGATCACAGAGCAACATTTCAGACACGGTTGTGATCCAACAACGATGATGCAACAATATAACGTTCAAATCAGATGTGGACACACTGAGCCACATCATCATCGGGCAGTCGTTGAACGATTTAAACATACATTTGCTGAGCGATTATTTGGACATCAAAACGCCCAGTAATTACTGAGCAAGAACACATCTCTTGAATTGGTTGAGAGTCTAACTCACGAGTGTAAGTGCTGTATAATCAATCGCGAAGAAACACATACCGAATTAAAGGCGGGACCTAGCAATGAGTTCAGTGCTGGGCTATTGCACGGATAAATTCTTTGCCAGTATCAACCTGTATCAATTGTAGCCAGCGCAGGCCGCCACGTTTATAAATTTGTTCAAATATGGATGAGACTTCAGTTGCTGTTTTATTCGATATAGCCTCTGCAAGATATCTGCCTGATGAACTTCACTGGGCGTGCTGACAGCAAGCCGTACAAGCTGAATCGTTTTGGGACGTGGTAATTGAATTTGTCATATGACTACTTGTGACAAACAATCTGCTCCAATATCACGTGTGATACATGCTACAGCTGTGGGTTCCCTAATCGCTGCTGCATGTCTCCAATAGCCTCTTGGACTATAATAACTCGACGCCGTTATGTAATTATCGGACAATTAATTGTCCGTACCCACATCTAACTTACCACTCATCACCGATCTTATCAACCAGCTGGCTTGTGATTATCGGATGCTTTTTTATCGACTTCATTGTGGTACTTCTGGACCACATATTCATGGATCCATTATTATCGGTGTTGGTAATGTTGCATACAAGAGTGGTATTTCACCGGCTAAACCACTATATTTTAAAAATTCTCTCGGCGGCGAATACGAATGAAAAAAGCAACTCCACGTACATCAAATGCGTATGCAACTCAATGAGTACCTGGACTAACACGGTCATCGAGATTAATAAGACCAATTTCAATACGGTTTGGTTTTTCTGGTACCTGATCACGCATGAAACATCTCTGAAGATTTTTTTGTTTAATCGCCCAGCAACATCAAATAAATCAAACATGGATAAGAGGAGCTTTAATGATCGCATTTGCAGAAAGATGAAGTGGCACGCCAATTTTATATTTCCTGGCGACATTGTAGTTTTGGAGCTGAAGTTTTGTCAATAACAATGTCTTTGGCCTTGCAACACCGCTGATTTTAGAGATATTTTTGCCCCAGAATTCGTCTTTGATGACGATTGCACCTTTTTAATCTGACCAGGTGTTTTAATCAATCACGTACTTGATGACTATAAAACTCCATGTAATATGTTGCTCTTTCAAATATGTGTGATCAAGATATAGCCATTTCACTGATCCAGTCAAGATCAAATTGAGACATTTTCAAAAAGACCAATTGCGACCAGTTTTCCAGTCAATTCTCAGAACAAGCCTGTTTTTAGCGTCAGATAGGTAAGTCACAATAATCTGTTAGCATACATCACCTAGCTTACGGTTTCTGTACAAATTAATTTTTATATCATCCAATTTATTGATCATATTATTCATATTGTTACTATTGCCTTTTTAGCATGTTCGATTCCTACAATCAATACTACGACTGCTACTATATGTGAATCATATGCTTTTACCTGGAACAGAGTGCTCTTCTAACACGACACAATATCCGATAGTATATGTCACCTAGTTTACGCTTACTATACATTGACCTTTATATCCATCGATCATGTTCTTAACATCTTACAATACAATCATGTCTGGTCATATGTTTCATGTGTAGCCTGTTTGTAAAACAAACATGCATGGTTTCCTACCCGAGATTAATATATGACTCTGGGTTCTGACCGTTAGTTTGACAGACAGGATTTTATGGATTGTTAGCATGTCACATTCCTACCTACTAAAACCGTCATTGATGATATCTAGTCATTTTTTTAAAAACCAGGATAGATACATGTAGAATTTAAAGGGTCAGTTGGTTTGTGTCATATTTTACTTTGTTGATATCACGTAATCGTCGTAGGATTGTCATGTTGAAACATACACGACTCCTTTTTAAATGATTTCGGAATCGTCTAGCTTGTGTTCTTGAGAAGGAAAACTTCATCGTCGTGTATCCATAGCAGTAGCATTCTATAATTCAATATGGCAACTATTTTCTGTAATAAATCGTACGATCTCTCTCTCGAGGCGTCGTGCTCTCCTTCCAAGGTACAATCGTATCAAAAATAGTCTCCAATGTATTGGCATCTTGTCGAAATGGCAGTTAGAAATGAAATGGATGGTGCTAAGATAACTAGTCTACCAAATTGTCGTTGAAGAGCTATTGCTCTGTGTAATTTTGTTTGATCTTCCTATTATTACCTAACACGTTGTAACAAACACACGATGGGATATCCAAACGGACCAATCTAAAATATGAATGTATGTATACGTAAATTATTAACTAAAATGTCAATAGTCTAAATTTTATACCGAAGTCTCGATACTTACCGGTGGGTGGGTGCGGGGCTCAATAACCGTGAGTGTTATGGTAACATTGTTTTAATGCCCACCAAGTTAAAGGCTATAAGATATATGCAAGTATTTATATATATTTACATGTAATTGTTACACAATATTAGCATAGTTTTAAAATGGTGTAATCACATGTATGACCAATGCAACAGCAAGGACGGACAAATCGACCAAGCAGTTTAACAAAAGGAAAGGTCCACGTTGTCACAGCATGAAGCCGGGTTGGGACTGGATTAGGGAAGACACCAAAAGCAACTGCGTTTACAAGATGTTTATTTATAAACGCATTTTAAATATAACAAATCTGACACCATTATAATCAAAAGATAAGGAAAATTATAAAGTTCCTAACATGGAACTATCAACAATTAACTCAACGAAGAAAACAAAACTTCACACTAATTTAACAAATGGAATTTTAAAACAAACTTAAATTCCTATCACTGATCAACAAAATAAAAGTGACCTACACCTCAATATAAAATGTCTTGAAGGTATCGTTCAAATAACGATTTACAAAAGAATGTAATTATGTATCGTTCAAATAACGATTTAGAAAAGCAGTGTAAATTACTAACCTATCGTTTATAAAACGATATTGAAAAGCAGTGCAAATTACGAACCTATCGATCGTAACCAGATATTGAAATAGGAATGAATGAAATGATGAGCGTATCAATCGTTCACACAACGGCATTGCAATAGGAAAGAATAACAGTGTAAACCCATCGATCGTTCACACAACGGCATTGCAATAGGAATGAATAACATTATAAACGTATCGATCGTTCACACAACGGCATTGCAATTGGAATTAATAACATTATGAATATATCGATCGTTCACACAACGGCATTGCAAAAGGAATAAACCTATCGATCGTTCACACAACGGCATTGCAATAGGAATTAACAAACCTATCGTTTGTTCATATAACGATATTTTCATATAACGAATGAATAAAACTATTCGCCTATCGATCGTTCACATAACAATATTGCAATACGTGTAATTACTCGCCTATCGATCGTTCACATAACGATATAGCAATAGGGATGAATGACATTTTGAACCTATCGATCGTTCAGATAACGATAGTAATGAATGGAATGATGAACCTATCGATCATATAACAATAGTAATGGGGATGAATGATATTAACCTATCGATCGTTCAGATAACGATATAACAATAGGAACGAATGACATGAACCTATCGATCGTTCATATAACGATAGTAATGAATGGAATGAACCTATCGATCGTTCGTATAACGACAGAGCAATAGGGATGAATGACAAATGCAGTTGTGGAAATAACATGGAACGCTACAACTATCTTGGCGCCCATTTGACGACCAAGATGTTAACTCCGGTTCCACGCGCTCTAGTAATGGTCAGAGAAGCACCCACGAATGGTCCGCTCCTCTCGGTCTGCTGAAGGATCCCTTACATCACAGACACGTTGGTCACTAAGACCTGGTCCCTCGCACAGAAGAAAACCAGTCCACTCTTCCGATCCATCGTCACCAAACACAGCGCATACGTCACAGTAACCCCCACAGAGTTATGTGACTCCACATCAAACGATGTACAAGTCATCGCAGGCATGTATAAAGCAGCTCTGCAGCTGGTTACTCCACATCAAACGATGTACACGGCATGTCATTTAGGCAGCTAAAATGATAACAACTAAACCGTGTAGTACATACGACACGGTTAAGTACTTCTTCAGTCATATGTAGCGCATGCGCGCACATGAATTCATTACGCAATACATGAATAGTTTAATGCAAACATTGTATAATTAAATACAAGTTGTTTGTTCGGTTGCAACAAATAGCTAACTCGAACCAGACCATAGTAGTTATAATATAGCGTTGTATAACCTAGCTATTGACTCTCCGTAGAATTTAGAATAAATATGTTTCCTGCTCGTTAGCTACTGCATTCAATGAATATGTTTGCAGATAGAAGTCTTTTTGAAACACAAGGTTCTAAAACATCTAAAGTATAAAAACAATTGTGTCATATAGACGAATAATAATAAAGAATATCATTACCTCTACAGCTGGAGATTTGCTCCTGTAAAGGGGTGAGCGTCCTGACAAGACTTGGCGTAATGTAATGTCTTTTTCGAGAATTTGCTCTATAAGTACACTAGCTGTGACAGATATGCAGCTAGGTACTTAGTTTTCCCGCTGCAAGCCATTTGTTCATGCAGCATGTTCTGAGTTTCGCTCAGGATTTCGAAATAACTAAGCCGAAAAAATATACCACCCTCTGGTGACGCTGTACGCGGCAATGAAACCAGAGTACATTTTTGGCAACATATACATATTGATATAACTCCTACCCAATTCCGTGACACACGTGTCAGAAGAGATATCACCCTCCACTCATCCCGTGTCACCTTTTTTCAGAAAGATGATTCATGGGCATCAAGCGAAGAGATACATAATATGCTTGCATTTAATTGCTTTTGTAATCCGTTCCTCTCTTCATGTATTTGACTAATGTTAATACTATTACATTACTGTCATATTATTTACCTTCGTATTTATATATATATATATATATATATATATATATATATATATATATATATATATATATATAAGAGTTCCTGTGTAGTATGTTCACTTCCATCTAATATGTGGCGTTATACGTTAAACCACCTCTTGTGCATGTTGCAGACTTCGCCAATGGTAAGCGCCAAGCAGAAGACCTATGCAAGATGTTGTAGGAAGTTCGACTTCCAATTTGATTTCTGCACCATCAATCGATCATCCCGTCCATTACGAAGCAACCACAGAAGATAATAACACGACTGGTAAAGGTAATCCCACGGATAAAGGTAAGACTCTTTTTATACAATGCCACAAATCTAATAAAAGCACCATTTTGTAACAAAGCCACATACTAAGAAGAAGATAAGTGAAAAATGAAAAAATGTTATACATGTACCAGTCACCGAAACCCCAAATAAAAGTATATCGTCGTCCTCAAGTTCCTCAATGCGCTCTCGCATCTCCATTGCTACCACCTTTAGTAGCGTAAGTCCACCTTATGTTCAGGCACCTGTCACATCGTCTCCCACCAAACGTGACACGAGTGACAAGCCTTGCTGCGTCCAAAAATCAATTCCAGCAGAGACTTTTTATCAAACTGTCCGATTGATGAAATTATTAACTGGCAACTAGAGCCTGCTGTTGCAAAATCAAAATCCAAGCCACTTTGGCCATGCGACTAATAAAATACAAGAGTCTGTTGACCATTTAACATTTCAATTTAGTAAATAATTGGCTGCATAAGTATATCATCCATGCCGAGTCCGAACAAGCCGTATCACAAGTATCAACTACTAGCAGTGCCAAAGCGACTGCAATAATGTTGAAGACGCAGACTCTTCTAGAACTAGCGATACGATTTGACACTCGGGTCACGGGCGAATATACTAGCGTGCCCAATATGTTTCGAACCCGTGACTAGCCTCAGTCAGCATCTTTAACGACATTGCATGTCCAAGGCAAAGGGCTATTCGTTTAACGACCGTAAGGCCGTGCTTAATGACCTCATCCGGAGACGCCATGTACAAAGGCTATCAGTAGTCCGAGAATCGGAAATATATGACGCATATAAACTATACAAAGGGATTGAGTACGTAAAATATATCATTAAATTATTGAATCAGTGTGGTGTCCTAGTGAATCGCGATGTAGGCACTCCGTCTGTATTACCATTAGCGCCACCTTCCAAACGTGAGGTCTTCTTGCAAACAAATTCAGTTTCTGATCTAACTTTTACCATCGCCATTACCTTTTCCATACAGAGTGGACTTAGAAGAAGACACGAACCACACGCGGGATGAAGTTATGCTAACTCAGCTGATGGAGCATGGGGAAATGGTGACATCAACACCAATTAAGCCAGAATCAACTCAACAGTTGAAAATGATAACATCAGCACCAATTAGGCCAGTACCAACGCCGCTGACGCAACAGGGTAGATTGGTGACATCAACACCAATTAGGCCAGTACAGTTAGCATTACCATTCGATTTCCCAGATGACCTATAACACGATACAAAACGTATCCGCAGAAACATCTGTCAACAAGTTGTAACTGTCACCGGTTGCGGTACTGGAAGAAATCCCTTTGGAAAGGAAACTGCAAGTATTAGATAAAAACATGCCTCTCTTACTTCCCTTGAAGAAAGTGAAATAGGAATCATCTGGATCAACCGTCATTGCTACAGGTAAGAAATATACAAAACCAATCAATGTTGAAATGTCTAGGTTAGGACTTTACCATAAGTTTAATATTTATCAATGTCCACTATTAAAAACGTTTCACCACCATTTGGAATCTACAATGTTCGTAAATAAGGTTCTGTATTGTAACCACATTGTTGCAAACGTAAATCGCATTTTATATCGTTTACGTCCCCAATTTGATCATCCCGATATTCTAGCGGATACTGAAGAGAGTAAGACCTACATCAATCAGTTGCCCATATTGTTAGTTTCTAGCAGTAAGGTCAATTGCATTAAGTCATTAGGTATGTTTCTCTCCTTCTGTTCGCAGACCACATCAGTCCGTGAGCGCTGTGTGAAGTTCATCGAAACATTGCCTTCTGCTTGTGAATGCCTTGCCAGCATACGCACAGATTTGTCCAAGAAGATGATTCGTAGAATGGCTGAGAGACCGGCTTCACAATTCCGTAGGGAAAAACAGAGTTACTCTGTTCAAGACATTTTGCACAGCGTTGAAGTCATGAGAAAGAAGTATGTCAAATATCTTGATTGTCAATAACGACTATCACATGACAACTTGAAGTCTCTGAACACATACTTCAAAGCAGTGATCATGTTAAAGAAAGCTCATAGACCGTCGGTGTTTTCAAAGATGAAGTTGAACGAATTTCAAAAGCTCGTTAGGATTACCACTGGTAACGGTGATGCCAAACATAGCGTTGCAGTCGTAGATCATAACACCGCATCGAATCAATGGTAACTGTATCATTTTCTGAATCTGAATATAAAAAATCAAAATATATATCGCGAATATACGCGTTAAATTTGCCACCAGTCTTAATCCGCCCAAAGTAGTTTTAAATAGGAATGGATGGATTGAAGGTACATAACCCGTCAAATGACCTACATAGTCGACAAAGTGATCTCGGTCTCCCTTTCATAACATCGACCGAAGCTCGCCATTCGTAGGAAACTATATCCTCCTTGGTGCTCCATCTTCTGGAGCGTACAGCTGTTGCTAATTATCTCGCCCACAGTGTTTCAACAGCCAACGCCAACTACGTAGACATCAGAGAGGACACGATCATTGGGATGGTTTCAGCAATGGCCATCTTACAAAATCCCGATTCATGGCAGAACAGAAGGCCCGTACGCGAACGTTCCTGCACCACCAACCGCTGCTGCATCAGGGGACAATCATACATAAGCGACCGTTTCTGTACCATCAAACAATCCTGCTAGAGTAGAAAAGCCTGGAGTTGTCAAAGATAAAAAGGAGGTAGAGCACGAACTATACAATTATAGTAAAGAACAGTCCCCTGTCAACATCGATATGGATCTGGCAACGAAATGGGATATAAGAATTGTAGCAATGCGAAAACCAGGCTGTGAGTCGTATTATGAAACAGATTTTAAAACGATTCAAACCCGCTGTGAATATGATCGTATGCATCAAAGCGCGATGAAGACATTGTCATCTTTCCCTTACGTGAGATCATCCAATGACGATTTAGTCAAATATCTCCAGATGAAGAGATGGTACAATAAGACGACCTTTGATATTGTAGTGAAAATTTGGGTTCCATCATAATTCATCCAAATATCGCCAGAAATTCAGGAGCGATTAGAAACTTGTCTTCGCAAGAAAATCGCTTTCCAACAGTGGTGCTGCTGTGCCATTAACGGAGGAATCCTTGTGCCTAAGCGCGTCATGATGAAAGAAGAATTAATATGTGATTATTACGCCGATGTATTATCCCACGAGGAAGGAATACGAAAGTATGACAGCTGCCTAGATCACAATTATCGTCAACACATGTCTTTTCTTTCTTTCCTTTTTAAAATATCTTTGACGAGTCATTGCGACCTGGGTGCTTAGAGCAAAGCTATCCATCCTTCACTTAGATAGGACCAAACGTAAAGAACTAAAACTTACCTAGGCCCTTTTAATATTATAGGACCCACATTTTTACATGGATATCTTTGATGCGTCATTGCAACCTGAATGCTCAGCAAAGATATCCATCTTTCACTTAGATATGACCACAATTAAAATGTAAAAGGTAGATAGGTGGTTCACTAAAGAGACCGCTTCCTCGTAGCGTGAACTGGGCAACGTTCTTAAATCTTGATTTTAGAACGGTTAACAGTCTCCTTTATAAAGAAAAAATAAATAAACTACATGCACTATACATGCTTTAACTTTGGTGGACGTTTCTCATAGAAAACATACATACCTGCAAACTATCAGACATACTACTGCTACTCAGGACAGTTCTTCATCTTCGTTTGCTCTACTATATATTTTTCTATAATTTAGAGATATCAACATGGATATACAAAACAAAGTACCCGTCCGATCGAACATTTCTACTGTCAGCACCCTACACAAGAATATGAGAAATAGGCAATCCAGGCGTGCGCAGGGTATGACCCCATGAAAGGATCGCATTCGCATAGAGTGAGACATGCATACCCAAAACAATCATTCGTGCTTGGTTCCACGAAGGTCCAGTCATCTCTACGGACCCTGGAATTTAGGTTGTAGTGAATCCGGGGGGAACGACTAGATATGGAAAGGTATTCTGTATTTTATGTTTTTATTTTTGGCTGCAATGTGTCCTTATGTTGTTTGAAGCAATTATTATAAATCATTATATATTAAATTTGTTTTTATTTTTTATGGTTATTTCTTTTAATTAAAAAATCGTTGTTATGTAAAGGGCATGTTTCGTACATGTTTGTAAATCATTCACTATTAGTGTATAAGTATTGAATCATTCACATGATTTATATATTTTAATTTTAGGTTCCAATATCAACCCAACAGCCGGACAGTTATAAATCCACAGCCTTCGCCAGTGAAAAAACCAAATAACCGTCAGGTATCTTTTCAGTGACGAATGCTAATAAAACGTATGCTAGCGTTGCCTCTAGTCCGGCGAAAACATATGTTACTCTCCCCTCTGTCCTGCTTTCCCCCTCTCATGATTCCTCTGCATCCCATCTACTCCCCTCAAAAGACGCAATCAGATATAGAGGCGAGCCCCTCATTGATGAAACTTAAGGGAAAGCTTTACTGTCTTACATAAATGAAGCGTCGGAAAAGAAAAACGGCCAAAGTGAAGAAACCAACTTTAACGTCCGTATTGGTAACGGAATCTGTAATTACTACACAGTCCATAACACACGAATTTGACAGCTTAACAATCGCAAACCCGGTAAAAACTTGTCTTATGCCAGAGTCAGTAGCATAGTTCAAAACACATTGTCTGTGTCAGTGACTCAGTCGACAGCAATTGTTCCTGCCACATATTCTGTGCTGAAAGAGACAGTTGCAGAGTCACTGCCCCAGGCAGTTGCTTAGAAACGACGCAAAAATAAACCAAACCCCAAAAGTAAATTACGTAAAATAATTAAAACAAAAATTCACGCAGCGCCCAAAGAGACTGCTGAGACGAGTGGGACCTGCTTCTGTCATACAAACATATATGGAGTGAGTCATATTTGTTCTTGAAGCTCCATCTACATCGTTCTTATTTGGCAAATGGTTACTCTCAAGCCCAGCGCCAAAGTTTTTTGGCGCAGGAACAAGCTTGGTATACACTTTGGCGCAATAATGTAACTATCGAGTCCAATTTATATCGCGATAGCGTGATTAGCCCTGACTATGGTGCATACGTCAGCGTTGATTATGTTTTGAAACTGATCGAGGAAAGCGGATGGTTAATAGTTCGCAACGTTGTCGACAACCCCAGATATACCAATCTATTAATGAGTATACTAGGACCACCTCCAAAATACAACCCCCATTAAAAATTACCCGTATTGCCATCTTCACCCGGGTTAGTGGTCGAGCAAGCCGCTAATAATGCCGTGACAGCACTTATTCCACGCGCATTTTTGCCATTAGAGGGTCCATCCGGATTGATAACACAACTATTCGAAGAAGAACGTCCGACACTAGAGATGACGTTTTTAGAGGACACTGTTAGCGCAGATGACCCAGTTGTCACAGTTATAGTAACCCCACGAAAGCGGACTGACTCTGTGTCCCCCAACGATAAACCACTGTCAACTTTGTAAACACCGAATGATGTTGAGTGGAAAGAGTTTACTAACATAATCCGAAAACAAATGCACGAAACTGGCCTTTATTTTAAATTTAAACAAGCATCTTGTCCCATTTCGATGTAATTTAAACGAGACCTATCAGAACTGTTAAGACCTGAACATAAGTTCTCTATTAATACTCTAAGTATCAAATGTGAATAGAGTCCTTTACTTTCACCATCCCACCCGCGACAAAGTGGAATCTATTTGCGATACCAACAAGCTTTCCAGGTTTTTCAAACAGCTGCCAATGGAAATGACATCCAGCAGCAAATTGAATTATGTAAAATCTGAATGAAGCTTTTTAAACTTTTGTGAACAGAAACCTGACATTTCGTTAAATAACCAATCCTTAATCGCAGATTTGATTTGTATCAGCGATACAATGGAATCCATTCGATTACAATTAAGTAAAGTGTCACAGAATTAGGCAAAGAAATAACTTGGTTCTGTCCTAGAACTATTCGACTATTTCTCGCTGTACCTGCGTACAACGTTATCTAGAGTGAATATGTGTTTTTCCAGGTAAGCGACTGTATTAACATGTACCTAACCAGAGATTACTTGTGAAAAGGTAACATGACTAACATGATATGCACGGGCATTCTACCCTGACTTGTACTCACTCTCCTATGGATTTAAGTAAGATGAATTTCTAAAACCGACACTGGTCGTTTTTGGATCAGTCAAGGAGTGTTAAATTTACATTTTTCTTTTGATATGCGAAGCCTTTTCGGTTTGTAATGTCTTATCGCGTAATAATGCATTTATTACAACGCAGATTTGAACTTTGAATTACAAGTCACTGTTAGAGGTTAAAGTATCATATATCTAGAGATTATACAGGAACTATTATAAGGACCAATTTGGTTTTATTGTAGCTGATTGTGACTGTCGCTGTGATTGTGACTGTCGCTGTGATTGTGTCTGTCGCTATGAAGTGTGACTGTCAAAGTGACTGTGATTATGACTAGAGCTGCCTGAAGCTGTCTGAAGTTGTCTAAAGTTGTTTAGAGCTGTCTGGAGTTTCCAGAATATGTAATGCTGCGAGCTGTCGATACGTATGTATGCATGTATGTACGTATGTATGTGCCACGGACATAGACGTAGCAAATTAAAAAGGTGCTGCATGCTGTCTGTACGTGTATACCTATGACTGTTCACGTAGGGGATTCATAAAGGCCGATAAGAATGTGGGCCAACCCAAGGAATCGTGCGACTGTACAAGGGGTCCAGAGGCATACGTTAGGATCAAGTGTTGTTCCATTTCATTTTTATATCCATAAGATTATTTTGAATCTGAGTTGTATTCATAAGATTATTTTGAATCTTAGTTGTGTTCATAAGATTATTTTGAATCTTAATAGATTTCACATTCGAGATTATGTGAATCTCTCTTATAGTGTAAAATACTGCTTGAAGAGTATTTGCAGTCCATGAGGTTTCTTGGATCTGTACTTCATATTGATTTAATATTTTTTGTTTATTTTCGATGTGTGAATGTTGTGTAGAGTGATTTGAGTAAATCTTTCTCACATTGTGTTTGTCTTATATATTTAGTCCAAAAACCCATTCGGTTGCTATTCTGCGACATAAAGCACCTAGCAAACGTAAAGCTGAAGAGAGTACCTCCATTACAGGCCAACTCGCTAAAACTCCTAAGAAAAAAAAACTTAGTTTCAAGGAATCATCTTCCGCACATGTTTAGATCTGCTCTATAATTCGATTGCTGCTAATTTTAATACCTCAGTTGAGGACGACTTACCGACATTCGCTCTAATTCGACGTTATACAACTACAAACAATCCTGGTATAGCCTTGGACAGACCAACCTTAATGAAATTACGCGACCGGTTTAAATACCATCGTAATGTGTTACGAGTTGCTGTGGGCATTGCCTTCTACACTTGTGTGTGTCCTGCAGAACAGCAGTTGACTGATTTCCTGAAATATAAAGGTTGGTACCTGAACGCAAACTGTCTGATATTCTCAAACATTGGTCTCTTTCCGATCGGCGAGGTACGACAAACCAACGCCAGGTCCACCTGGAGAAGGATTGTATAAAAAGCATCAAAAACAGAAATGGAAAAAGTGCATCGTTTGATGTGCAGATGACCCACAAACCGGAAAAGGAGTTTTTACCAAGGAGGCGATCAAGAAAGAACTTGTGTGTTATTACCACGGTGACTCTGATATCGCATTAGGAAGGACTAAATCGGTACAGCTTATATACAAAAATGATATAAACCACTTCATGATGTTTTTTGAGTTTAACGGCCAAAACTATTGTAATGAAAACTGTACCTGTCATAACTTCTCGAAGGATCAAACTAAGGGAAGGATAGTAAACTACTCAAAGACTCATCCTAACCTTATTTGCAACCCTAAATTGCTCGATAATCGACCACACGTCTTATTATACACTAAGGAGGATATTCGGTTAAGTACCGAATTAATATACGATTACGGTGTGGCAAAGGACCGTTTGTCTCGTGAAGGTGGCGAAAATGCATTACTTTCTAAGTAAAATTCTGTATGTTTTTGCTCTTGTAGTAAGCTCACTGGATCCAATTTCTAAACTTAGGAACAAAACTAAACAAATAAAAAGTACCTAGGCCCTTTTAATATCATATGACACCACTGTATACATGGATATCTTTGAGCTGTCGTTGCGACCTGAGTGCTCAGCAAAGATATCCATCTTTCACTTTGATATTACCAAAATTAAAATATAAAACTTAGGTGGTTCACTATGGGAGACGGCTTCCTCGTAGCGTGAACTGGGCAACGTTCAGAAGTTTGATTCAGAACGGCTGACAGCCTCCCATCCCCTATGTGTGCTGTATTTGTCTTAAAACGTTGAGGCAGTTAGCCAGTATATGCATGCTGTTATCCTAACCTAGAGAATGGGAACGCCCCTGAACATGTAGGTTCACGTTGGCCCTTAAAAGGGCACATGTTTTGTATTTATGGAATATATCATTGTATTAACGCTAAATCAAGGACTCGTATTTGTAAAAATTGCAAGTTGCTGGCTCTCGGGAACAAATCAAATAGCCTTGCGTCTTGAAATGTCCAGAATTCAACAAGGCAGGGCCTTTGAAAGTCCATGTATCCTACATTTAAATCGTATAAATCAATAAAGCTCCATATATCACTCTCGGTGTCCGAAAATCCAATCTCCCAGTTCACGAATCTTACGAGAGACACGACTGCAGGCAACAATCTATTACAATGAAGACTTAGTTCTGTTTTAATTGCTACCTCCCCTACGTCAGCGAATACATCTATATCGACTAGTGAAAGTGTCAGTATTATTCAATCACCCGCTCTATATATCTGATAATATTAGGAGAGCGAAGGGAGTCGAGGGCATTTTCCTATCAATAAAATATAAGTTGCACAATTACTCCATGGCTTCTCTTTTTAACAAGGTATGTTTAGTTCAGGGACTGGAGGTTATTTTTGTTTAAGTAAAATATATATCGAACCTCTTTTACAGCCATCAAAATAACTCATTTATATACACTTTAAAATCAAAATGTATATTACAATGTTTCATGCAGCTTAGACAGCATATATTAACAACAATATCTCGTTGCTACGAGGTCATACAGTCATTTCCATACATTGTTATATGTCCGAAACTCCCACAACATTTGGAAACTGATGGTTTTTCAGTATCGAAGACAAAACATTTGCGCACTTCCCTGACCTATTAAACAGCTCACTGACAAGACAAATAATTCCTTTCCCTCCAAGTGTAAACAGACATTATTTTCATAAAATATACATTGAATGATTACCAAAGCAACCAATTAACATTCATTTTAAGAAAAATATAATGGGTAGAAAAATAATAATAAAAATTATGTTGCTTATTGAAAAATCGTACTATTTCTTTCCGCACCCTGATAATTTGAATCGTTTGTTCCTTATGTTAAATGATATGAATGTGCGGACTGTAGGCACAAATTAAGTACATAAATGCAAAATAGCCTTGAAAAACTAGTCCTACTCGTACACTGGTAATTTCCCACAATCTAGGCTTGAGTATATGTAAAACTTAAAGAACGCTGTTTGGGACAAAAATCAGGCATACATTGAATTTCAGCATCTTTACTGACCACATAATGTATCCAGGAGGCAAGCTATTTTAGCGGTTGAGAAGGAAAAAGACCGGTCTAAGCTCTGCAGTACCAGAATCAGTTCTCAGGTCTATCAAAATCCGTAAGGGACATAACCTACAAACGTTAAGCAATATCAACGCTCAGCAGGACGCAAGAACGCATGCTAGATAGATATATAGATAGATAATATATATAGATAGATAGATAGACAGATATATATATATATATATATATATATATATATATATATATATATATATATATATATATATATATATATATATATATATATATATATATATATATATATATACATATATACATATATAGATAGATAGCTAGATAGATAGACAGACCGACAGACAGACAAAACAGGTTGTTTTCTTCAGTTTTATTACGAATCAAAGGCTTCTTTCTATACCCTATGACGTTGCAGTCTAATCACACGTGACTGTACCATGTATGAGCGAGTCTAAGGAAAACCCACTGATACCGCCGAATGAAGTTACTATGCCCCAGTGTACTGCTGTATCTACTGACCATTGTTACTAATGATCGCAACTATACTATATAAAATATATTCTGACGGGATCTTTTGTTTGCGTGGGAATATAGATAACAGCATATATTAGTATTGCTTGCGGCTATAATCTACGGCGAATGTTTCCTTTGTGTGCAAATATTTTATATTGATTACGGCTATATATCATCCAAAGTGAGAATATATCACATTAGAATATTACAGTGGTACATATGCAATGTGAAAATCTTCACATATTGATTTTGGTTAATATCTTTAAACGATTTATGAGCGTAGTTAATGCGATAATCACCTTTGCTCTCATGAAGGGCATGTTTATAACTTAACACAAAAGATTAAATTACTATTTTAAAGAGGCCTAAAAGATGACGCACGATATTTCAAATACCGAGTCAGTGCATCTGAAAATTGATTGACTTGGGAAATTTCTTTGAGAAAGAGCGGAATATATTTGAGGAAACATTCGTCAAAACAAATACCAGAAAAGTCGTATGATATCGTTCAAGAAAACATTGTTGATGACGTAAACCGGTTCACTGGTCGAAGAGGGTGGTGTGATATGAAGAAGAATTGTAGCCAGAATCATCACAATTAAAGACATATGCTTAGTATTAATATACCAATGGCATCCACTATCACCCTCTATGACAAAAAACTCCAATAAATTCATATCAATGAATAAGAGAAACAAAATTCCATTTTGACAATTAATACCGTAAGCTGAAAAATGAATGACAAGGACAATAGCGGAATTATATGAGCGTAGATGTGATCATTCGTTTAATCTCTCTATATAAAAACGAAGAATTGATCGTCGGATACAATGTATTAGTTAGTCTGACATTTAATGATGGAAAATGATGGGTAATATGGACCAATGATTTTTTAAATTGTATCCAGGCAGGGATCTCACATTTGAAGTTAACATTTCGTTGATCACCCTATTTATTTAGCAGAGACTGATGTAACACTGTTCATCCTCATACACAAAAAGACTTGAAATATAGAAGTAAAACCCGTTATTACGCGATGCTCTGGGTCCAAAGAAAACATCCCTTTATAAGCAGGATCGAGTTAACAAATGTTTCGAAAACTTTCCAATATAAAATGTGCATTGAAATTTCAATATCGTTGGTTTTAACTAACCTCTTGATCATATATCGCAATGTATTAGAAAATTTCGGAAGTTAAGGCAACATTAAACGCAGTTTTGGGATTAAAACTATGCTAGAGATACGAATAATCTGCTTTTCGTAGAGCATGCATTTAGGACATTAAAAGAGAGATCACTTTAAATAAAACATTAGGAGCCAGGCTGCCATAGAGTTTGTAAGATGGCTCGCGTTATAAACGGTTTTACCTGTATAGCACGGATCGTAAAATTGAGCTTTCTCTAATGCCAAAGCAAGCAAGAGAGAAAAATACAAAGGTTAAAAAAAACATCAAATCGAAACAGCCATACACTCAACAATATACACATACGTGGATCCATTCATCACAGAGCTTATCATCTTTTTGTATTGGTAGAGTCGATCTTGAGTTGCGAAGCCCGACATTTCTTTGCTCTATCCTTAAGGTGAATCTGCAATAATCATTTTAGCGGATCAAGCATGGTGACATAACTGGAATCTCCAAATATGGGAATACAGTCATCATTCATTGACAGTGGAAATGAGCCTGTTTTTGGTGACATTGCTCAATTTTCTGTACTCAGTGCACATATGAAAAGAATTATCTGTTTTCTGCACAAGAATAAACATTCATTTTCGATCTCATGTAGGATGCGCCAGGATGCTTGGGGGTGGACTATGTAGTTCGACCTTCTACTTATTTTGTCCTTGAATTCCCATAAATACTTTCTGCACAACTGAAAGATGGTTCTAGACCTAATGTGGCAAAGACTCTGTGTGTGTGTGTGTGTGTGTGTATGCGTGTGTTTCCTTGTACATCGAGAATCAATCTTGCTTCGTCAGTGTAATTCGTTTTGCATCGCAATCCTAGCAGCAGAGCATGCTTGGCTGTTTGGAAGATGTTTCTTGTTTTTTTGTGTTTCTTTTCTCAACAATGCTTTGCGGACCGTATCGAGAGTGTGTTTTGATATTTGATTATTGATTGTGCAAACAAGGATTTGTTTCTGCATCCTCTGTCTCCTTCTTTCTTTATATGTTTTTCGCCATAGTTCCAAAGGTCTTGCATCTGCGATGCAAAACAACCTTTTGTTTATATTTTTTGCAAACAACAACAAACCCGTTCAATCCGTTGCAACTTATTATATCTGCCGGTCTGGTTGTTCTATAAAAATCGCATGGTTTTCTCGAATATACAAAGGCGAAGATACATATGCGCAATCTGGATGTAGCATCGATCGGTTTGGAGCTGTGTATATTTTGTACTGTACTATTCCTGGTCTTTTGCATTGCATCGCATTGGTTCCAAAGAAATGCCATTGTCGTCTACTGGGAGAATGCCTGCTCGGTAGATAGTACAGCAAGGCGTTTGATAGGACAGCGAGGAAATCCGAGCTCTGACATTGCCCATAACACGGCCCGCTTCCATTTTCCATCGTCTTCGACATTCGTTTTTGTAGTTCGTATTCGTACCCCAGATACACAGAAGGCTTTTTCATATGCCTTCTAGAATTTGTAGATTGTGCCGTTGGAATGATCGGCTTGCGCCATGCAATAATAAAAAGCGTTGTCTAGATGTGTCCACTGCCGCGATGGTGATTGTACAGAAAACAGATTTTGATCGAATAGCAAGCAATCTGGCGATATCAATTGCAATACTTCTGCAACAAATTCTGCAGTTTTCGAATTGACTTTGACTCCATGTGGACATATATAGTGATACTTCGATAAGTGAACCACCTTCGTACTTCTACATCTAAGTGCAAAAACGTTTATAACAGGTACAATTTTAGACAGTCAGTATGATCTGCTAGGTGACCTTCAAACAATTTCGGATTTTCATGGCCTTGAAGTTTTAAACGATCCTGTTGTCAAGTTGGTATAGTAATGTTCATCCTTTGGAGGTTTGTCGTAGATAAGAAATAATGTGTTTTCAAACGATATTTGCATTGTCCAGAACTGTGCATTGCTCATACTAAATGGGTGAGTTTTCGTTTTGCATGCGAAACTACTGGTCGCGTAGGTATTGCACAAGACACGGTCGATCGAGAACGCTAGAGAAATCCCATGTGTAGTTTCTGATGCAGAATCATATTTCATAAGCGGATAGTCGTCGATCAAAATCTGGCAAACATATCTGCAATTGCATCACGAGGATTTTGGACACATCCTTTTTTGCTACAAGTAAAGCAAGGTATTGTTCTGCATTTCACATTCAGATCGAACTAATTTGTATCGGATTATATCTGCTCTATTGTCGATAGAACCATACTTCCTCTGCTTCCACGATCAACTATACGCTAAATTGAGATGCTTTCGTGGGGATTGTACGTTGTCGTGATGGTTTACTGCATTATGTCGAAGACATCAAAACACGTAAACGTCATCAGCAAACTTTGGAAAACGGAAGAGTGGCTGAAAATGCGTGCAACGCTCGTGTCCTTGCAGATAGTCTACGGCAGATATGTCAGATATTAGATTGCTTTCGAATGAGTTTTCTTGTAGTATATGTAGTTATATCTATTTTCAACCGCGACGACACGTACTTTGAAACGTAGCATACATTATTGTACTTTGTAGTACATTTGTGGTCTGTACAGTAGCTTGAGCTACTTTGTTTCTATTTTCTGTACACAGGCTACACTATTTCTCCAATCGTATGTTTGTTGTGTTTGCTTAGACGTTTTCAGGGTTCGGTTGTATTTGTTTGGATATATTGGTGTTTTGAATTTTGTATTAGGTGTTCGAGTTTGAATTTTTGTATTTAGATTTGGTTTTGGTTTTCCAAATAAAGATACTAGTTTGTCAAGCAAACTATGGCAGCCACAAATCAGGATACCACCCGCAACCATGCGCTCTAATAACGTATATTATGAATAAAACAAGCAGAAAGGCAAAACCGGCATAACGATACTACTATGTTAGTTTACAGAATGCGTCAAATGTGTCCAAATTCTGAGAACTAACAGCAACTATGTTGTACACGTGTGGAAGATGACGCTTGTATGCGTTCTGGAATGAACGTGCCATCAGTCCATCAGGTGTTACTGTTTCATTTGTGTGCGTCGATGACATCGTATATCCAGGTGAATGCGGATCAGCCGACAGCCATGTCCAATGAGTGTGAAAACGACATTTTCAAACTTATGAACAATTCAGCTTTTGAAAAACTAAATATGACCTGTAAAAGAGGCTCAACGTGGACTTGTGCTTAAGAATGAGCAAGGCAAACGCAATGTTATATAATATATTTGGCATTTGTGTCTTTAACTGTGGACTGATTGCCATACATAGCAAGACAGCTAAACTGAAATTGACAAAACCCATCTACCTTGGCTCCTCAGAACTAGATACATTAAAGCTAATCGTGTGAATATTGTGCTACAATATGTTAAATCAGCGGTACGGTGACAATATCAAGATTATTTACACGAACATTGACTTGTGTCATCATCAATGACGTTTATGCGAATGTGTATGTGGCGTGACTTATAAACGAATTTGACATCAGCGAGTATCCTAAGTATTGTTCGCTTTTCAGTAATGTCAACAGGTCAGAGAAACATGCAAAGAAGAGTGCAAGTGTCAAGGTATACGTAGGATTGCGCCACAAAATATAGTCAATAGTCGCTGGTGGTCCCAAACACATTAAGAATGATGAAGAAGTTCCCCATGTTGCGGTCACGAAGGTCTTCGACACAACAAGTATGTTGAGTGCAATCTCATCCATTTGAAGTTCCAGCAAATACAAATGATCTGTAGGTGAATGGTGCATGGCCCAAAATTGGTATTTAAGGTGTTTGCTTGGAAAAAACAGTCCACCGATGCAAATCAATGACAATTTGCACGCAGGAAATCGACATCGTCAACCTGGATTTGACAACAGGATCTGGGACTGATTGGATCGTATACATGGTAGCGCTTCGGCATATTTGTATTTTGACTAATTCAAAACTTTTGCAGCCACTTAAACTTGTTAATAATGTGCATGGTGGCTTTGCCTAAGCTATCGTGTCTCAAAGAAGATCGCTGTTTTATCCAACACTGCCTCGGCAAACTAGTTTGGGCGGCATCATATATGAACATTTTGTTGTTGAAGTACTGCATCCAATCAACTATTTGCCAGCTCAACATTCGCTTGTTCATTTTACATCAACTTAAAAACAACGCTTAATAAAGAGCAAATGCCTGTTAACATTTGTTAGTGTTATTCAAGTACAGAGCAGAGGTGGCTCTCAGTAGTATACACATCAAAGAGGCTATGATCCAGTTTACCATCCTGGTTATTGTTGATGTCGACCTGATCGAGCGTTTAATTGTACAAGATCAAACTGGAAAACTTAAAACTTCCAATGCTGCTATCAACAGTTTGATTTGAAACCGAGTAGCACCGTCGCAAAACGAATTTGCAGAAATCAATGAAATCAGGTGAATAAATGATTACGGTAGATTTTATCAAGAAATACGTCTATGTTTATTGTGAAACAATAAATGGATGCAAATATTGCACAAGTGCTATCACCACCGCGTGTAGCAACTTCATGGAGCATAACTAGAGAAATATTAACTTTATTAGCAGACGAAAACTGTCGAGGTAAAATTAACAAATAGGTGACCTGTTTTTCACGCTATTGCAAATCGTTGTGATACACCTGAGCATCACATCTTAAATGTGCGCCAGTTTGGATCCTACTTAGTTATTATAACTGGGAATAAAGTTATGTTGGTTCAAATGGTAATCTTGATAAATGACTATGGTCATGATTGACATTATGATATGCAAAGAAATGTATCACGTATAATAATAAAATGGTATTGCTTTTATTAAGCAATTTGCACTTGCTCTATCAACATGATTAGTCGCCAAAGTCAAAATTCGCTTCGAAGGAATCAACATCTGACCTGACAGAGTTGCAAACATCTTTGGCATTTGTGTTTAAGATTTGTTATTACGTATACTAATGGATTTTGAAGAGCCACGCGATAATGATGTTGAGGAAAAAGGGTGCTAACATCGCTATTGATTGTGTACCACTTGTTGAAGAATACCTAGTTCAAAATGATGTTTCCATACCCTCGTATACGCTCAGATATAATCTATGCGATGGTACAATATAAACCATCCTTTGAAACTACCTGCCTGATGTGCCACTACCAACTCGAGATCATCCTGGTTGCATAACATTACACACAATACAACGTCAGACAAAGAGATATATCACCGTCTGGCATGAAAGTAGCCAAGGATGGTTTCTACGATGACGAGCTAAAATTTACCTTCGACTTCACCTTGGCTACATTTCTCATTGATTGTGCTACATATAAGAGAGACAACAAAGAGACATTGATTCAATTTGGAAAATATATATCTTTACTGTTACTCCACAACGTTGCACATGACCGCATAACAGTTCCTGGATGAAAATTATCGTTAAATGCACACAACAGAGGCGTAATCAGTGTGTTCTGATTTGAACATAGTGCCAGCCCGCATGAATGCATTATGCAACCCTCCCTCGAAGATACTTTCTATTATTGCATAACAGATGCTTGGTTGGAAGTACATATGCATTCAGCAGCTGAATATGACAAGCATTTCGAGCAATTACTCTCCAATATGACAATATTTTAACAGAACTCTGACCAATGCAAGCCAACCAAGCGAAGAAACAATCGAAGCGGAACAACAGCTTTGAGATGAAATCACCAATAAAACCATTTTTCCAAGAATATAAACACGCTCTTGATTGTAGATGACATTTGTGGACTCAACATGGCAATCAGCACTGACAATGGTGTTGAAGTAATTGTGGCCATGACAACCAACCATGATTGTTGCTGGTGCAGAAAAATAATATAAATGCGATTGCATTCACGAGTACTTTTTTAGTTCTCGAGGCGACACAAAATAATCTTTCTGCAATCAATAAACTATATTCAGTAGATACAGTATCCAGCATGGTGGAGTTTGAAATGATGCTCAGCTAGTTCAAAAAGAAAGCTACTGATGTATCCAAGCACATGTACGAAAATTGAAACCCAAACAAATAGTGTATTTACAGGCAGTAAAAGTCAGGTAAATATTTATTGACACAGTGTTTTGTGGCATCTCATGATAACTTCGCTTCGAGGCACCAACACGGTATAGTAGAAACAGGCTCAGTGCAGGCTCACGCGTAAATATTAAAATCATGTACGATTCGTGGGTAAAGTAATGAGGTAAAAGAACGTTTTGACCTAGATCAATTGCTAGCATCCAAAAGCCCCATAAACTTACTACTTGTTTAATAACATTGTCTTTTAGCACTCATAATCAAGTTTTCGTCTGCGCGTAGCAAAAGGTAGCCAACTATAAGAAAGCAAACATGGTCTTTATATAAAAACATAACTCTGTTGAGGCCTGAAAGTGCATATTTCACGCTCAAATGTTTAATCGCGTGAAAGATAATTGAATAAAAACAAGTAATTGTATAAAAATGTAAGATATGAAACACATATTTTTCCAACCAGAACTTATTATCAGGGACAGTATTAACGACCTCATCCAACATTTTAAAACATAATGTTTCAAAACAATTTCGTCTCTTCGTTAGCAATCGCTATAGGCATTTTCTAGCACATATTTTACAAGCCTCATCACATCATTTACAAGGTCCACAGTATTAAGTATATATATATATATATATATATATATATATATATATATATATATATATATATATATATATATATATATATATATATATATATATATATATATATATATATATATATATAGCTTCCAGTGTAGAGAGTAATGGAAGGATATTTATGACACTTCTCTGAGTGGACAGGAAAATGTACATAATTTGCGCAACCCAAATCACTCTAGAGAATGTTGATGCTATTGGTTATAGCTTGAATTTTGTTTTTTGTTGTCAACTGTACATAATTAGTCATCAGAGACTGATTTTGATTACGAGTCATGCTGTTTCATTATATACAGAGTGCAGTAGATAAAATGATGAATAAAAACTTTTCATTTGTGAATGCTCTGATGATATTCATAATAACATATATTTGCCTTTTACATATATTTATCTTAATATGTCAAGATCAGTTAATAATCAGTTCAGTAATTTGCATTTTTGAAACTCCAGTACAATTGGTCATTTCATGTCCAGTCTTTTTTCTGGCAAGAAATTTATTTTGACATGGATGCCACAAATAAATACAAAGCAAAATGTCTCTGTACATTTTCATAGCAAAATAAATACCGATGGACTCAAAGCACTACATGAATTCTCTAAGGAAAATCATAATTAGCAATATCATCAATATCATACTCACTAACATTGCCATCAACATCGGCATCGTCTCTATTATGAAATGCTATTATATAACTTGTGTGCTAATGTAGATCACATATATAATGACTGTGTTCATTTTTAAATGAGTAATGGATGTAGTCCGCAATGTGGGTATTACCATTTGGACACAAAATGGGCACGACACGTGTAACCAAAATGACTGTAAGATACTGTACTACAATATAAATTTTTGTAACTGTCTTCCATTTATTGACTACGAGTTAGTTCTCCCCCTATTGTACGGATCCTCCGTATCCTCAAATTGTTAAAATTTATTTCTAAATCTTTGAAATAATTATCACATCGTTGCATGTTTTTGACTTGTAGAAGTATATGCTTCTGCTGAAGTTTATTTAGAAGGACTTGTTTCCCAAAAATTGTTACCTTTAAATGTTAAAAATGTAACTTTAAATTGGTATTATTTATCTTAGACTGGCCAACGTGTTGTTACACTCGTGTGATCTAGTGGTTAGAGCGTCCTCTTCGGATGCGGGAGGTCGTGGGTTCAATCCCCGGCCGAGTCATACCAAAGACTTACAAAAATAGTACTAATAGCTGCCTCGCTTGGCACTCAGCATTACGAGGTTAGTGTTAGGACTGGTCGGCCTGGTGTCATGATAATGTGACTTGGTGGGACATCACGCTACATGTCTGCGACATGATGCCCCAGTGCTAGACGTCACAATAAACTGCCACACTGTATATATCGTAGCGATATGACTGAAGCATTGATAAAGCTAGGTTAAAAATCCAAATCACACACACACACACACACACACACACACGCACACACACACCCAATCCATTCATCTATATTATCATTCATCCATCCATATCCATCCATCCATCCATACATACATACATACATACATACATACATACATGCTTACATACATACATACATACATACATACATACATACATACATACATATATGCATACATACATACATACATACATACATACATACATACATACATACATACATACATACATGCATACATATATACATAGCTACCGTCGAGTATCCCTGGGCAAGTCACTTTACTCCAATTGCCTCAGCACTAAATAACCAACTTGTTTTGCTGTGCCGAGAAAAAAAAACAACAAACAAGCAAACGATGCCCAATCTTTTGATATTAAAACACCCTTATCTCAGTTGAATGAATTTTTAACAAGTATAATCCAAGCAAGAAGCAGATGTGACTGATTGGTTCTTGCCAAAATTTTCACATTTACTGGCTGCTAATTGCTAAAGAAATCAAGTGGTGACTTGCACTAAAAATGATTAAATATCTGATTTTGATTGTAAGAGTTTTTGTAGAACAGCCAAGTCAGCGCGCAAATAATTAGTTATCAGAATAATGCCATGATTAAAACATATGGAATTTATTTGAGTACTGTATTTTAAGTGTTTTTACTTGTGCCTTGGAATTGTTCTTGCCACTATTGCCACATTTATTGGCTGATAATAGCTAAAGGAAGCGAAATTGCGACTTGCACTTAAAATGGTTCAATATCAATTTTGAGAGTTTTATAATAACAGGTTTTGTAGAACAACTAAGTTAGCGTGCATATAATTTGTTATCAGAACAGTGCCATGATTAAAACATTAGCAAATTATTTGAGTACCTTATTTTAAGTTTGTGTACTTGTGCCTTAGAATTGCTATTTAAGGTGTTTTTCTTTTGAAAATTCTTTTTTTTTAATTTCTAAATTCATTTCGATATCCTTTTTGATGTTAATAAACCATGTGGAACGGACCGTAAATACTTTGTTACACGAATGAGTAGAATCCAATCAAGAAGCAAATGTGACTGCTTGATTCTTGCCAACATTTTCACATTTATTGGCTGATAAAAGCTAAAGAAGTGAAGTGGTGACTTGCACTAAAAATTATTAAATATCTGATTTTGATTGTAAGAGTTTTTGTAGAACATGCAAGTCAGCGCGCGTTATTAGTTATCAGAACAATGTCATGATTAAAACATAGGGAATTTATTTGAGTACTGTATTTTAAGTTTTTTACTTGTGCCTTAAAATTGTTACTTAGTGTGTTTTTCGCTTGACAATTCTATTTATTAAATTACCAAATTCATTTGCTTTTTGATGTTAATAAACCACGTGGAACGGACCGTAACTACTTTGTTACATGAATGATGCACGTCAAACCCAACGACGGAATGCAGTTTCCACATTTTAAATTACTATCTACAGACCAATTATTTTAAATATTTAGCGAAATTATACCTAATCAACGAAAATATGAAGAAAAATATAGTTGCATTATTTCTCTGTTTTCATTCATGATCTGGCATCAAAACGATAAAGAGCTATTAGAAATAATTCAGCTGCCCATGACAAGCCCTCACACCGTGCTATTTTGTAGTATTGGCATCACATAAGTTCTCAGTGACATCAAAGTTCCATATACTGTGTTTGACCACTACTCTAATTCGTGTCTCTTTTCGAATAAGTCTGGCGTAAGTGGTTTCATGTCAATCATTTCTCTCTCTCTCTCTCTCTCTCTCTCTCTCTCTCTCTCTGAACATGTCCATCATATGTACTAAAAAGTTGTAAAGTATTTCAAATCCAAACTACAGATATATTCAGTGTGCTGTGAGACCTTGTGCAATATTATGGCTCATATTTATAGACAAAAAACAGTCCACTTCCATAGGGTAGTACATGACTGCAATGATAACTACATGTTCTTTGCAATTGAATTGTAACGCAACGCACTAGTCTTGTTGTTTGATCAGCATATAGTATGTGACCATGTATTGCATAAACAAGTTATATAAAGTTAATTACATACTGACTGTGATCTCCTAGTTTCAAATGGATAGATACAGGTTTCAGTTCCCAGATCTGCCAAGATACTGACATTTATTCTTACCGACTATATTGGACTATATTCAAACAAAAAGAGTAAAAGTCAATGTTGAAGGCACTATTAGAACACGATTTGACTGTTACTGTGTACTTACTTGTATGTGTGTGAATAGGCAATATATGAGGGTGCCAGGACGGCAGTTCCATGTAAAACAGTGTATTCAATTTGACCCAACAAATGAATTCAATTGATTCATTGTTGTAAAGCTTGCACCTCGGGCGTAACACTGAAATACTCAGCGATTTATGCGAGCATTCATTTGCATTACCCAACAGAAAAATCAATATATGATCTAGCTGTGAACAGGAATAACAAACACAGTAGTAATATTTGTTGTATAATGTACTATGTGGGTTTACCTTAGCGATATATGCATTCCAGGTGAAGTACTGCTTGACCTTGGTGAGCCAGTTTTAAGTACAACACAGTTTTATAAAGTAACACAAACAGGCAGACAAAATAAATACGGATAGCTGATAAATTTATATACGTCACTGGTTTGTACAAAGCACAAACATATAGACCAAAAGAAACATTTGATAGTTGAAAACAATAATTCATCTGCAGAAACATACTCAAAAAAGAAATAGATGGCGATCATCTTGTTTTATATAGGCTATAATCACAGAAATAGTCACTGCATTCGCTCAGATAATGGTTGCTTTTCCAAACCCATAGTTGACTATTTGAGAATCACAATCCCGAAATTAGTTTGCATATAAAACTGAGTACCAAATTAGTACTTAAAGCATATGACGCAGATTAAAATCAATGCGCAATAGATTTCATAAACAGTTACTCATCCCTACATCCATTTTAAGGTTCTCAGTGGCTTTACTTAGAGCAAATGACTTAATGCGCTGGAGCTAAGCCTGACAGAGATTAAATGTGCAGAAAACAATTAAAGTTTGAACTTAATGGAATGTCAGTTGTCTTTGTGTTGAGTTTGATTATTACATCATCTATGTTTGGCTTATTATTACTTTCTTTGTTGAATTCACCATCATTCCAAGTTAATGTCTCTTTTCAAGAATATTATGGATCATTTTATATTTCGAGAGAAAAATAATCTGAATCAACTATGTTCACTGGATATAACAATGATTGATTCCTGCTCATATGTTCTTGCAGGAAAGGCTAATTTTTCAAGCAAACAAGATTATATAAAAACTAAGACATAAAAGAAGAACTTGGATGAGGACCAACAATTTATTTCTAAAAGTAAGTTATGATTAGGTAAGTCTGTTACCAAATTTATAATAAAAGAAAATGATAAACATAATATCCTTCACTCAGACTAAGATAATGATCCTAAGATTTAACCTACGCTCACAGAGAAACATCCAATAAGTTGTGTAGCAATGTCACTGGTCAGGAACAACTTGAACTTGATTTTGGACAAGATTAAGTACAAACTGCAATTTAAAATGTAACACAATGACAGAGAGACAAAACTAACAATCCAAATTAAATATACATAACACAGCACCATTTCCTTCAATAACAACTAATTTATTGTCAGCTTCTTCACGAAACATCGTGATATCTTCACTAGTTCCCCATAAATGTGTTTAGCATTTGTTTATCTACACTTTTCAATTCAAATCTGTATTTCTTCTGCATCAATCTTTGCCTGTGTCATGTTACATTGCTATAATAATGCCGTGTAAGTCACTGCTAAGAGTTAGCATAGTCTTCTGTCTACATCTGCATTTGTCTCATTTTTAACACTTCAGTGAGAGACCCCTGAGTGGCCGACTGGTCTAATGTGCTCACCGGTACTGGTCACCACTGCCTGTGTGGATTTGTGCTCGGACAGTGTGAGTACATGAGAAAGCTTGCCAGTAGCATTTCGTGGGTCGGTGGTTCTTTCTGGGGTTTTCCCAGATTGTTCCTCCACCATTTATGCTGGCCACCGTGTATAGCATATCTTGTTCTGAAAAATGGCATTAAATCATATAACAACAACAACAACAACAATACTTCATTGGAACCCTGAAGTAATTTAATTCCAAGCAATATGAATAGACTTTATTTAATTTAATCAGAACATTCACATAACATACATTGCTTGAATAGTACCTCTCTGTAGGTGTTTGTAATTGTCATATACACTGTAGGAAACAAAATCACTTATAAACACAATTTCTTAAATTTTAAAGAGATGACTCAAGTAAACACAAACAATTACCATTAATGTAATTAGTTTGGTCCATGAAAATGTTCCGAAAACACGCAAACTGCAACAAATTCAGTACATGTTTGTATATACTTATCTAGATGTTGAATGTTAGTCGTTAGTTATGTAATTGTTGCTCTGAATGATTTTAACTTTTGAGCTGTGTTTCAAGATCTTGACTATAATACTTTCTTCATTTTCACCATGCAGTTATTCCCTCTTGAATATGTTTGTGCACATAGTTTATATACCATTCAGGAAACCAGACTAATCAATGAAACAAAAAACAGTGACATAATACACAAACGTTTTTGTGTACAGGTGATGGTAATTGAAATTAGTTGCAATAATATTAATGATCTTTCAGATATTGGACATTTTGAAAATAAATGTCATTTATACAGAATAACGAATATCATTAGAAAAAGATCTTTATTGACAATTATTCTTGACATGATTATTAAATAAAATAACCCAGTTCCCACCCCAGTCTTTACTCCTATGGTCTTCTTGATGTCTAACGGATATTTTGGAGATCCCCTGGTAACATGCGCCCTCTCTTATAGTGAGGTCTATGTTTCTGGACCCTGTAGGCAGCGAGTTATCGAGGGATAGGTGTAGTAGCAAAGCTTAATGTCCAAAAAGTGGTATAAATGTGTAATGTCTACTGGTATTCATTATCATTTATCTGCAAGAGATATCCATATCCAATGAATGACAAAACGTCCCTCAACAGCCCTTTGTAACTTTAGCAGGAAGCCTAAATTCAAATACGTTGTCTTTTTTGCATAATACAATATCAGAAATGATTTCATTAACTTTAGATATGGCATTCTGTAGCATGATCCAAGTTCCCTTAGCTTCATTTTACCTTTAAAACATTACAGCAAAGCCTACATTAGAAAAAGCTGCATTGCAACTGCCGTGATCTAGCTAATGAGGTCATCTTACCAGGTCCTTTTCACATTATTGCATTAAAATACTTTAATACGAAGAATAAAGTGTAGAATATGGTCTGCATGTGTTATGGAGACCCTGGACTATCTATACTATATCATACCTGAAGAAACATAAATTCCACAATGTTAACTCTAAACATAATGGATCTAAATTGAATATCTTAAATCAATTTCCAAAACGGTTTCACAGTGCATGGTATCAGTTCCATTATTATTTTTGATATTCAAAATGTTGTATTAAACGGCTAATGTTGAAATTCATGTACAGCTTGAAAATAGTACAACATGGTTACAAATGAAAGCGCATGACTAATTCAATTCCCATTGACCATAATGTGAATGCTTGTCTAAATTACTATGCATTCGTGGTAATACTGCCAAAAGAAAAGATGTTTACATCCTTTAAACAATTCATCCAAAACAAAACTGTTAAAATGATGAAATGATATTCTTTATGGCTCTATTTTGAGAAACATTCACTTGCATGTACCCACAACAAAATTCTGGCCAAGTAAGATACTTACCTTTATATCCGATGGTGCAGTTCCATCGATAAATTATAAATGGTTTAAGGTTCAAGCCAACTACTGCATACAATTTACCCTCATGTATTAGCTTCATCAGAAAATCTACAAAAAATATATTCCGATAATTATTATAAGCTGATGCAACATCACACATAGGCTTATCAATCAAATAGCTGCCTGTGGCCAAATATTTAAGGCAAATTACCTAATACAATAATATGCTTTCATAATAATTTAAATTTAACAGCAGCTTTCTTTGACACTGCCTGCAAATGAATTGATGCCCTACAATGTCCATTTTGAAGATATCTAGGAATTTATATCACTTTGGAAGCATCCTGTAATGATCCACTGATAACATTTTCCACAAAAGACTAAAGAATTTCCTTTGAAACTTCTCCAGGCGAAAAGATGGATTCTGGTTCCTATGTGGATATGTATTGCATATTCTAAGTTACAGGAATTTCTGCACACATTACAACATGCCTCTATAAAAAGGTGGTAGTCTGGGAATGTAATAAAGTTTCCTAATCAATAAAGAATATTCAAATATGTTGTGTTTCTCAGATAATTATTGAACATCATTTAATGTGTTTACGATGTAATCATTAGCATTTGCATGTTATCTTTTATAGAAACATGTCATGCAAATGTTGATATGAAAAGCATGCGTGCACAGTTAAAGGGAAGTAAATCCTGGAACACTCTTCACAGACTTAATTTTCATCACCTTTGAAAAACAAAGTAATAGCTTTTGGCATTAATGAACTCCCAAGATAAATATTGTATCAATTATCATAGAAGGATGCTTTATTGACCATCTGCATCACTGAACCCAATGCGGACAGAGATAAAACAATTTTAAAATATGGCTGATATTTAATAAAATGGATGGAAATTATGGTAACGGAGAAAGAAAGTATCATAAATTTAGTGGTAGTCATGACAGCAAGATACAAACTTAACAGATAGTGACAATATTAATTATATTAACGGTCCAGTTATTTCCAGGCAGATATACTTGAACTGAACAAAAACATGGAAAAAAGCAACACCTGTAGACACACTTTAGCATAAAAGCATTTTTCTTACCTAAATTTTGTCAACTGTAATAGTTTAATTCAACTTTCAAATGTCATATTTTTATTTATTTATATAAGTGTTTGAATTTACTATAGACTGATGTCTGGGAATATGTAAAAGGTATGGCTAAGAAAATGCATAAAACAGCAGTTTATAAACTACCCAGGTTACCTAGCTGCTCTATATACAGTGTGAGGAAAAGTTGGAACTTTATGTAAAAGTGTCTAACCTTTACACAACAGACAACTCTTTCCACAACTAACAAGCAAATTTAATCCTAACATGCCAATACGACAGACTACATGTATTTCACTGTGTGAAATTGTTACTATAGGGAACAGACAACTAATTAAATTCCCATAGAACATGGATGTTAATATTTCACCAAACTGCTATACTTTCATCTGTTCATAGTGAGACAAAAAACACAACTAGTTCCATGAGTAATCTATCTAAGATGAAACTTTTAAGAGTGATGAAATCAATATGCTGAATAGATTGTTTTTTTTAAAAAAATACTATTGTAAAAGTCTGGCCCATTTCAATCTGCTAGTACCAGTGTTGCAGCAGGAAATTAAATGAAAATGGTTTAATGTTCAAGTCTAGTATTGCATACAATTTACATATATGCAGAGTTGTTGCCAGGGTTTTTATCCAAAAGGGAGGACCTCTGCATTTGTCACAAAAATAAGAGTGAGTAGAAAAAAGGAGAAATTATGAAACAACCATTATTCAATATATACGTGGCTCTTCATTATAAGTAACTCTTTCTCCTACTAGACTCTGTTACAGCTCTATTGAGATAAAAATCTCAAAATATGTCACCTCTAGTTGTATAAGCATTAATCTATTGACCGTTTCTGAGCTTAATGTGTTCTCTATCTGTGTAGGAATACTAACTGTGTTGAGAACCCCTTTCACCATATGCTGTCTCAAGAGGGATATACATAGCACGTTTGAACTAGTTGGGAAACCTTTCTTTATAGTTGTTAAGTATAATTTCCTACAACTCATGTGTGTTGTCTTTTGGATACTTCTCCTCCAAAATAAGATTTTTCACTAGCATAAGTTCTGTCAAAAATACATTTTCTTCAGTAAGTGCTTTACTGACTACTATGCCAGATTTCCTATATGTTCCATAATGCTGTGTTAGGATCTTAATTCCATCCATGCTATAGTATTCTTGTTCTGATAGGTATTTTGATCAATTTATCTTAGCATGGCTCTCAAGTATTGTAGCACAAGATCCAAAAGGGCCAAACTGCTTGAGAGAATAAATGAAAATTGCACTCTTAAAACTTTTAAATTTTCAGATTCAAAATTCACTTATCTCCATTAACACTTTCCCAGCTTTAACACATAGACGATCACGAACAGGCAATGACTAAAGCCAATAAGGCAATTCCCTTGCCAGAAACATCTCAACATTCTATATTTGTTACAAATCTTGTTGATGGTTTCACGTCATCAGAAATATTCTGAGCATATATGATATTGCTGGCTGTGTCAGTGCTTTCATCTGCCATTCCTGTCACAAATGACGAATTTTGCAGGTCACATATAGGACTATCCTCAGCAACGTTTGATAGGCTCTCCATTACCTCTGAACAGGTGGTTGTAGCCGGGTCATACTGATTGGCAGAATTCTTCAAAATGCCAATGGCAGCAATTTCTTCGGCCACCAAGTTGGGTATTAAATTAAGAAGAAATTTGTATTTTAAAAAAGGGATGGCTTCTACACTCAGCCAATGTACACTTTCACTGTTATGTCTTATTTGGAAGAATGTTATTGCAAACCTGCATTCAACTCTGCCTGGTATTATGAATCTTCAATCAGCAGCTTGAATTCTGGCAACCCAGCATGCCTTGACAGTGTACTGTTCTGAAATTATTGTTTTATGCACATTTGGTCATGTAGTTTTGTTTAGCCTCTGTACCTATATAGTAAAACATAAAGGTGTCTTCACTGTCACATTCTTCACTCGACTTAACTTCTTTTTTTCAAAATGTAGCTAGCTGTGTTTTCAACTATTGCTGCACAAAATAAATTTCATCTTACAAGTAACCGTTACGTAATCTTTGGATGATGAAGGCTCCATTGATTCAATAATAATACTAACATCATCGGTCAGTCATAAACGCAGTCCGAAAGATAACTTCGATTGTTTTGGATCTATTTTAGTTTTTTCGCTTTGGACACCATTTTCAGTCGAACGCTGACAGTATCTTTGAACAATGCAATTCGTACAAATGAGTCAGTGGAAATTGTTGAGTCGCTGCGTGACAAAGGTCACATAAAATAATAGTTTCTCGTGAGAATCGCTTTAAATCACGTGTTTAGTTTCTGCCATTTTCTTGGGTATGGTGGTTATGCAGTTCTGTCATCCTATTGCTACAAATGATGTGACAGTTGCAGGTCACATAAGGTCAGCTCCAGGCTCCACACTCAGTTAAAAATCTTTGTATTATGATAACATTAGCGTAAGAAATTTAATGTGCACGTGTTTTCCATGTTTGGGAGAGTTGTAATCTAGCCATTAAAGTAGTTAGACCGAACCTTAATTTTGTGTTAATCAGCAAAACATAATATTGAGGTGTGTCAATTTATGTCCCGGCAATGACTTTTAGACCAAGACTTTGTTTTTTGTTCATCAGCAAAACATAACAGTGGGGTGCGTCAATTTATTTATCGACAACGAATTTTGTGCGTCAAATTGGAAAATTCTGCGTATTTGACACATGACTCATGGGTGGAGAAAACACTGTTACCCATTTTGAGAATCTTTTTATCACATAGGTTTTATTTTAATGGAAATATTTTGGTTGGATAGAAAGAAGAATAAATAATATATTTCGATCCGCTGACTCTGCACTTTAATTTTGTTGCATGTAAAAAAAATAGTCCCTTTCTCTATTGTAATTTTTCTGCGCAGTTCTATAAATATTAATATTTGCAAGTAGATTCTTTAAAACCAATTATGATTCAAAGTGCAACTGTTCTTCCAAATAAATAAAATATTTTATTATCCAGCATCATTTATCAACACAGAATGTTTATGCAAGTTCCGGAAGATGTCACATAGTCTAACTCTGGTTTGGTTATAGAAAACTTTTGACGAAGCATGACATGGATATTTATGTTAATGGAGGATTATTGGTGCAGATATTCCAGATTTACAGCAAAGTATTTGTGACCAGATATTTTCGTTATTTGATTTGGAACAGTAGACAAAGACAAATTTTATTTAATGTCAGAATTGCGTCACAAAAGAAGAAACATTAGATCATTTTAACTATTTTACAATGTAAATATGCAGTGGTTGGATAACATTATTCCAGTTTGGACACATGTTTATACCCATATTCTACTGTGAAAAGAGGTGAGTTTATTTGCTCCTAAAAGTTGACATTTAATCCACTCATGTATATGGGGTAAATTCCTTGTTACAAATATACTGCCCACCCCTCTCTCCGCATGCTAATTCCCTTACTTTTATTTGCTGTTCCTTTTCTTCTTCTTGTTTGATCCTGCATTGTGAATTGATCATATTCTGAAAGAAATGATCTTTAATCTCTAACCCCTTTAAGCAATCAATTAAACAAATATCTCCCAAACTCTTCATAGTGAGATATAGCAAAAACAAAACGTTCCAGAAGGAGGGTTAAAACGAATTCCCACGAGGGCAGCCAATCAGTAAAGAGAATACTTTGCAAGAATTGTATATGCTTATTTAGACCAATTGGAAGTGTATAAGTCATATTTTAACAAGTCATATAACAAATATGAAACTGTACAAACCACATATAAACAGCACCATGTAATGACCTGATATAATTCATAAGTTTAATTAAACAAATGTCATCATCCAGTATTTGCCGAACGAAAGCATCTCAGAATGAACCGCACTTGAAATCAGCCATTTTAGGTTTTCTTTGTAGCCAGTATTTTAAAGAGGCATTTGCAAAACGTCCTACATGCAAAGTTTAAGCTGCCTGAAAAATGTCTGGTCTTGTGACAGGCAATATAATACCTCTACCGGCATTACTCCTCTTGTGACAACCACATAAAGGGTGAACTGTAAAAAATGGTATACTGCACAGAATACATTTTCATACGTGTAACTTTAAAACTAATTTGTGGGAGTTCTCACATATCACTGATCTTCAAATGTGTTAACTCATTCAAATTGTACATGATTTCTGCAATCAGATGCCCTGGAAGCAAATCTGTATATGTAGCCTTTGTTGGAAAAAAAAATTATATGAATTTTTTCCAGTAATTATTTTCAATCACTTAATTTTTATTAAATACAGGATCAAACAAAGCATCACACATAGGCGGTTCCAAACCTCATACAAAAATAACTTGCCTGTGCCTAATTGTACTAAAGATTTATCTTAGGCTTCAAACTTTGAGAGCATGTATACATGAGAAAATATTTCAGTGATTCTTGTCATTTTGGTACCTTTTGAGAACAACAATACCACAAAGCCACAGTTAAATATTTATTTCATCGTCAATAACATTTGTAAAGAACACCATATATGTGTATACAGAGCTACTGGCAAGCTTTCTCATATACCCGCTGAACCCAAGACTCAGGCTCACACAGACAGTGCCGAGATGTCAGTGATCTGCAAAAGGCACATTATACCACTACTCCAGCGTGAACAAATGAAAATATAATCAAATGATGTTACATATATTTAGTTTGCTTTTCTTGTTTTGTTTTTTTATATTACTTTTAAATTTCATTATATGTTAATGATAATGTAACATTGTATGTTGGACTTGACCTTGTCCAAAATCAGTGACAATTTTGTAAACTTTCTTTTCTCTGAATTTATCTTAAGCTAAGTCAAGGAATTGCATTTTTGTACAGCTAGACTATGTGAGGATTGTATATCTAAAGCTATATATACAGTGATGATGGTCTTTGTAATTTTAACTAAGATTGTTCTAGAACAATATACTGTTCACCCTTAGCTTGGTACTCTTATTACATCTTTGTTTAAAATATAAATTTTGTTTATTTGGAAATTAGTCTAGCTGTAAGATCTTGAGGCAGAATCAGTTGTATTATTGTTGTGTTCAGTAGTTCATTTGGGCTGGAATTTTATTTATTCAAATTATTTAATTCAAGTGATTCTTCTCTGGAAATAAAAAGTACTCATCAAAAATAATTAAAAAGTACTCATCAAAAATAATATTCTTGGAAACAGAGACTTGAATTTATACAGAAATTTCAAATAAGGATTAAATTCTTGGATTGTATTAAATGTGATCCAACAAGCGAATCTTTGCACATCAGCATTATATGGGCCACCACAGGCACATTAACATCTTCATCACTGGATTTAATTTAGATTTCCATTAAAGTGTATTCAGAACTTAAATTATTAGTATTTGTGTATGTAATTCTAATATTATTTGGGATTTAATTTGCAATACCCTAAGTTCCTTTTTGAAATGTCACTTTCTATTCGAGGGAAATAAATTATTTGTTGAATTTTGCAAAGCTTATTTCTATTCACTCTTTCCTATAACATATTTTAAAGCCATATATAGTCTTGTATTTAACATATTTTGATGCCATATATAGTCTTATATTCTTAAATTCTGAGAATGACATTTAAAACTACATTCAATAAAATAAACATCATATTTTACTGAAGTAAATAATTATCACATTGAGTCACTCCAATATGATGTCAGAATAATTTTCATGTCTGTAAATATTTCCCTTCAACTGAAATACAAATATCCCTTACACAGAACAGGAAAGGGTGTGTGGTCTGTATTGCATTAAATGGGCAACATCACAGTGAGAATCGTACAAGCACATCGAAAATCTTGTTTAAAACAAAAGACCCATTTGACTCAGAAATGTTATATTGTCATCCAAAAGTGCTGCCTGAATCACAGAACGAGAAAAGGATGGTTTGTATTACATTAACAGTGGTACACTGCATGGATAATCGTTAAGATCATGTGTAAAGAGTTAAGTTAATGGGCAATTGCCATTCTATTCTCTATGCTACACAAATACAAGGAGTAAAAACACAGTGATGAAAACTTGTGGTCCACTGTGATTGAGGCGTATGTCAAGTATCAAACATTCACTGAAATCTGAATCACAGAACAGGAAAGGGGTGGTTTTGTATCACACTAATACTGCTATATTGCATGGATACTTTGTTGCAAGGTACTGCGTAAAGAATTAAGTTAATGTGGTATTACACGTGCCATTCTCGGTACTACAAAAATAAAATGAAGAAAAACAGTGATGAAAACGTGTGGTCCAATATGCTAGCTATATATTGCAAGTATCAATCATTCCACTACAATGCAGCTTCAATGTAATAACATGCAAATTGCATATTTTTTGGTGATTTGCACATACTTTAGTCAGTCATATCTAAAGTATCGGATGTTCTTTTCATTGAGAAATATTAACAGATAATTATTGTACATCAGAACATTGCTACCAATATCCAATGCAAGTCCTTGCCAGACAACTAATAACTTCTCCCAGATGTACCTTCAGCACGGATTACCTCCATGTGGAAACTTCTGAAAGCATTCATCATTCGTGTGGCATGTTTAGTACCCTGACACCTGCTAAAATGAGAGTGTGATCACTATATAATATGGGATACAGTAACCAGTGTAGCTAAGAAATGGCATTACTTAACAATAATTCATGTTTCTTTCTCAGAAACTGCACACAATTTTTTAAAAATTAAACAGGTATGCAAATGAGCCTGTGTGTCCTTCCAGTCAGACAGAGCCCATATCAAATTCAACCGAGCGATGCAAACAATAAGCTATATCAATATGAACTAAGCAAGTTAACTCACTTACACCACAGTATACCAGCAGAATTATACATGGGAATTTTGTATTTGACTAGGACATAAATATAATGAAGAAAAAACGCAGTTTTTGGAAACGTTTGGTCCAATATGCTTCAGGTATATGTCATGTATTAATCATTCCACTACAATGTGGCATAGATGGAATAAACACGAAAGATGCATATTTCTAAGTGACTTGTACAAACTCTAACCATATCTAAAATAACAGAAATTATTTTGTTGAGAAATATTAATACAGAATCATTGTACACTTTTATACAATGCTCCAAACTTGATGGCAATATCAAATATCAGTCCTTGTCTGAAACTGCATGAACTCCACCCATGTCTCTTTATCAAGGATTGTTTCCATGTGCAAATTTGTAACATCATTATTCATTTTATAGGGTATGTCTAGTAACTTTACACCTACAAAAGATGAAAGAGTGTGAAAAAGGACTTTCTACAGTGAGGTAAAATTGACTATAAAATTTTTGATGCATTCATCTGTTTAAATAAGCAATGACATTATTGGATGATTGTTCTTGTTTCTTCCTGAAAGACTGAAACTGTAAGTAATCAGTTCAAATCAAACAGATATGAAAACTAACCAGTGTGTCGTTCCAGTCAGATTGAGACCATGCCATATTTAAATGAGCAAAGCCAAGCAATAAGCTATTACAGTATGTAGAAAGTGAGTTGCCTCCCTTACACTTCATAACACCGAGTAGCGTTGTAAATGGAATTTTCTATTCAACCTTGAGGAGTAATGATTATTATATTACATTTTCTTTAACATCTGTGCACATGTTGTACAGAGAGAAACAATGGCACAACTGTACGGGAAAAATTTACCATAGGCTTCAAATTTTCAATGAATGCATATTTGTAAGGCTATGTCACTGATTTCTAACATTTTTACGAGTTTTGAGAACAACAATTATACTGAACAAGCCATGACAAAATGTTTATTTCTCAGTCAATAACATTTTAGAGAAAAACCCGACATTATGTCAATGTTGGGATGTATCACATATTTAGCATCTGAGATACTACTTCTTGTTTTAAGACTAATATTTGAAAGATAAGGCGCATTCGTGTCAAAATTTTGTATCTACACCACTTCCTCATACCCAGTTAACGCACAAACGCACTTTTTCAATTGCAGGTGTGGATTAAATTATTTTCTCACTTAAAATACCAAAATAATAGGTATATGTTTGCTGAACATGAAAACCAACTGGAATAAAATTCATGGAAAAAACTTTGATCTACAGCTCGTTTTAGCATTGAAGACAACGATTAGTGCCTGGGAATTCTATTTATATAGTAAGTCATTCCTGTTGTTAAATCTTTTTTTTAAAAAAAATTCTAAATGGACTTTAACAATATTGGACAAAGTGATGAATGGAAATGTTCATAATTCCTACTAGTGTCAACACTTTAAGAAATACATATAAATTAAATAAATCTTATCAAAGTGAAATAACTATTTCATGTCAATCTTTTAATTCAGTTTCATTGTAATCATTATAAATATGATATCACTCTTGTATTCAAGCACGAAAAGTGTCACTCAACTGTCAAAGTAATGCCAGCGAGAATTTCTATGAGAACCACTTAGTGCTGTTGTGTTCTGATTTATGACATGCAGAAGTGTTTGCTGCATTATTACACGCATTACACGTAGACTACCTTTGTATCTTCACATTAATTACATCTTTTGTTATAAAGCAAATCAAGGCGTTCAATAAATATCATTAAAAGATGAGCAATCCTGTATGCACTGGTGCAAGCAGTCACGGTCATGTAACAAAATAAACTGTTTCAATTGAACAATCAGACACTGCTTTAAAGATTATTATGAAAGTAACATCATTAAAGTACCTATAAAACATTAATCAAGGGTTTGTCCCAATTTTTTGTAAATGTGATCAAGATTAGCAACGAACCAAGCAAAAAGGAATAGTCAGTAGAGTTTGTAGTGAGCTTTAAATTCTCAAATTGGTCAGAATATTTATGACTACATGCAATGAGATCATATTCTAAATATTTTACCAACATAAGAAAGTTTAGTTTTAATGCTGATTTTCTCACAATAACTGTTCATCTCTATTGAAAAAAAAAATATTTTATTCTGAATGAACAATAACGCTTTAATGTATCTATATTTACATTCAGAAAGAAATGATGTAACACAAATGCTTTCTTGGTACACGTGATTTGTCTTCACGACTCACAGTACTGGTTTCATGGAAAAATGGAAACCAGACGAGAAATGGTTGACAATAAAGACTAGTATATATGGGTTTGTAGGGTTATGACTGGTTGATAATGAAATGCAAAATGTTTGTAAAACATCTTTGAAAGGCTTATCATATTTTTTGTAACTGAAATAACTAGAGATATTGTTTTATTGTTGGAATTTCAGTCCTTTAACAGACTTAACTTTTTGAACACTCATTACTGAAATTAGCATCTGATTCATTAGGTGTAAAATTGAAGACAGATGTTGGTCAAAAAAGGTTATTGGACATATGTTTTTTTCCACACAGAATGTTGCATCATTGATAAGACTATACTGAAAACATAGGTTGGATCATGAACAATTAGAAATCTAAGTTAATGAATTTTTAATATCACATAGTTTCTATATGTTTAACATCGAAGTATATTCAGTAGCTTGATTCCTGAACCATTTAAATGAATTTTTTAATGATTTCGAAATAATGGTTACCTTGCAAATAGATGTAATTTATATACAGAAAGAATAAATTCATTAAACAAATGTCCGTTTTTTAGAATTATTTCTCATATGATTATAAAATTGACACCCACACCACCCTCTCTTCTCATTGTTAATGTCCATTTCATAAATGTTCATAACACACTCTTGCTTATGTTGTGTTCTGCTTTTTGGAAGCCATTGAACACAAGTTATCAAGGTTTAATATCATTGGCAAAACTATAAACTATGTTACATTGCACGATAAACTGTCTGGTTTTTTGCCAGAGTTAGAAAAATAATATACAGTCTTATGCTATACAAATAGCCTTTGTTTATTCTTTCCTTCTGAAATCACCTATTTTACTAAATTGCCTCTCAACGAATTTGATATTATGCCAGACAAACATTATATTGGAATCGTTTTCTTCGGTGCAAACATGTCCATTCTATTGAAACACAGCTATCTACTATAAAGAACAGGAAATAGATATGTGATTGGGATTTTTAACTTACCTTTAACAATTTTTTAGTCTGCAGTGTTGCAGTTTCTAGTGATGTCAAGTACTGGGGCGTCAAGCCACAGACAAATAGTATGATATCCCACCCTGCCACATTATCCTGATACCAGGCAGACCTGTCCCAACACTAACCTCTAAATGCTGAGCACCAAATGAGGTTACTGTTAGTACCATCTTTATAAGTTTCTGGTATGACTTGGCCAAGGTTCTAACCTGCCACTTCTCACATCCAATGACAATGCTTTAAGCACTTAGGTAACCAGAGATAAATGCGGCTGCTCCAAAATAATGTGCAATTTTGGATAGTTTAATCGTGTCGTCATCTGCATTGGTTGCGAGTTTTACATCCATCACCATTTGCTTTTCAGTTTTGTATGTGGTTTTCCATTCACTTATTTTGGAAATGAGAACTGTTGGATTTTTTCTCAACAAGTTTCTTCCACTCATCAGCGAGCCATATTGGAGTGTTGACCACCATGTCTGCTCCCTGTTATCAACAGCTATAGTCGAGACTCACTGTCCACCATAAACATCTACTTGATTCCTCAGTCAGCATTGTACTCTAAATGTAAAGAGTTCAAACTACAGTCATTTTCTTTATTAACAAAATGCATTTGACCTAGTAAAAAGAACCATCTTTTTCAATCAGGACATCAAAACAGACTACTCATAAAATCAGTTATTCCTCCTTCACCTCCATTACTGTCAAGACTGCCTTTCAATAGTGCTTTCAACACCTCAAACTCATTACATTAACATCAATAACTTGATACAGTTACTTCTTCTACCATATCTTCTAAGTCCCTGAAACTACAATGTATAGCATCATGTAATACCCGATTAGTTTGAACACCAGATAAACATACAACTTTATCCCCAAAGATAAGATATATATCTTATTTTTGACAGACCTGGCATTATACTTCAGGAGAGGAGGGAAAATGTTAAGACTTGACACCCAACGTCTACATGTTCAAGTCAGTTCCTCGCCCCTCACAATGATGAGGTATTGCTGTCATTGCTAAGAACACCATTTGCTTTTCTCTCATGCTCCCATCCAACTTCAAGTCTCAACATATATCTGCTCAGACAGACAACTCTAACACTGCAGAAAGGTTAGTCCATTTTTTGCACTATTGGCAACCAAGGAGTCCACAAATAACTTATCGGGCTGTTTTTGGAACAATTTTCTGCCTTCTTGAATTGAATAAATTCACCAATAGCAGCTTAATGATTATAGATTTCAGCTTCCATTCTGACTGCCCTTCAAACCCACATTTGTCAAATCTCTAGACTATATTCACATTTTCAACTCGGCACAGTCTGTCAGCATAAACACCCACAAACGTAGCCACATATTAGACTGGATTGTGGATACACCTCATGATGATATTTTGAGATAAACTACTGTTGCTCATTAACTTGCATCATACCACCTATGCATTATGTGCCATATTGATGTGTCTGTCCCTGACTCACCACTTGTTTACACTTCAAAATTTAACATCAACTCAACAGAACTCAACTGACAAATGATGTGAATTCATACCTAACAACTGTACAGAATCACAATGCAGAACAATTACAACTTTGCCCTCATTCACTGCTTGATAAGCATGCCCCTACAACCTCAAGTTGGGTCTCAGTGAAGAAAACAGAAGTGAAATTTTAATTTAAAAGAAAGCTTTAAAGATGTTATAAGTGTTTTGTTCAAGGTTTTAACATTATTTTGAGGTTGAAATCAAAAGGTAGATACAAGATTATCTCCAAGGTGAGCATAACATTACAAATATTACAAAACGGGGGTAGGGGCTCTCATTTGCTATTTTCTCTCCCCAAATATCAACTTCACTGGCCTCTTTGACCCCCAATTCAGATGCGCTTTCATCTGCTATTTTAGGAATTACAACATGTGTTGATTTCAATTTACAGACACTTTATGATCACAGATCATCTTCACTTTTCAACCTTTCAAAACGGCCCAGATCTAGAGTAGGGATATATGTTGCGATCACCAAGTACAGACTTCTGGATCATTCCACGTCAGCAGAATATTGGAATAAGGGGTATAGTAAGGTTGAGATCAACCCAGGACCTTGGGCAGATTTTAGGAGCAGCTCGGTTCTAAAGCAGTGAATATACTGGGGTTCACCCCAGTATAGACCTTGGGATCACCTCGGGTCATTAGAATGGAAGCAGCCCGACTCTTAGGTAGGGAGTATACTAGGATCACACCAGTGCATACCTTGGGATCACACCAGGTCAGTAGAAAATAAGAATAAGGGATACAGTAAGGGTGGGATGAACCCACCTTGGGTCAGCTTGAATTGAATAGCCCTCAAAGAGAAGCCAAATTAACTTATATTTTATATATGTAGGGGAAGGTACTCCAAACACTAGAGCAACCATGCCTTTATGCAATGTTTATTTAGAATTAGATAATATTGTTTACATTATAAGGATATTCTAGTTATGTTTGTTAGAGACAGAAAGATTAATGTTCATATCAGTTTATAGGTAATCCCATAATATACCAATCTGAACGCTCCTCTGGTTTTGAATTGTTTATAAAATATGCATTGTGTTTGTTTCTAAATAACTAAAAATAAAGATATAGTGAAGATTAATAAGTAATTAATGTGACTGGATGTCTTTAGTTTGCATAATTCACATGTTTTCACCCGCTAGACTAGCTTAACAAAAACACCATGTGTGGGTTTGGGGTAGAGACATTCATCACTTTTTAACAATTTTAGGGACTATTTACTTAGGTTTCCTTTAGTGATTTTAGCCTTGTGCTAGGTTTCTATGGTTAAAATGGAAAGTTAGGTTTTTAAGGTTTTTGAGGTCCATTTCTAATCCTGAGAAATTTGCTCCATGGTACAATCTCATAAGCGAAAATATGTGTGCCCCCCAAAAGGAATGCCATATGGCTGAGAGACAGTTGTTGCCATCTTCTCTGACAGTACATAGTAAGCAGATCTATGAAGCTGCCTAGGAATGTTACAAATATAGACCATGCAGCAATATCTCCACCTACTTCAGTACAAAAGTTATCATTTATAACTTTTTTCCACATCTTTTCATGTTCAATGTATTTTTCAAATGTGTTGTTGTTATTGTATTTGTGTTTAACGTCAACTGGATTTAACTGCCCCCAAACACGTTTTCATCTTGTTTTCCGTTTTCAAACAGAATTTCGCTTTTCTCCTAACCTGAATTTCCTCGATACGGACCCATTTTTTAATATCATCTCCGAAACCTTTTTTTATAATACTCTATCAGGTCCCATTCCGCAACGAGCTTTCTAATAAGTATTTGTTCCGTTTATTGTTTAACAGATGATAGTTGTAAAAAGCTTTCTGATTGGTCAAATTGTGTACTTGCCCAATGAATGGTCGCTTAACAGAAACTGATGGCAATGGCCATCTTTGCTAAACATGGCCATATGAATTTTCGAGCAAGATACAAGATTGCATAACAATTTGAAACATTTGCGGCAATGAGAATAACGTGATTGCAAAGTCGATGGGAACGTAATTGGTCAATTTGTACGAAAACTGAACGCCTGGACTAGCATTTTGCTTCTTGTGCCATAAACAGCTTTACAGTAGCGGCTAAAATGCTAAATAGGACAAGGAATTGAACCAGGAATCAGGATGATTTCGAAGTTATACAACTCTAAACTGAATAACTTCAGATTTTAAGTAGGGACCGCGTATAGATCACAGGTGGGAATTGTTGCCAGATACCTATGTCTATGAAAGATAGTGATATCTTTGCGGAATTTTCTTAACCGAAAGTTAGAATCTACTTTCTATATAGTGAGGCATTATTGTGTACATTATCAAAATATTATATGTGTGTTAAAATTCGGTGTAACATAATAGTAATTATATCATGATAAACGTTTGTCACTGTTGCTTATGGAACAAGGACTAACTCAATAGACCACAACAGCATCATAGTTTGTACACTCAAAAATCAAGTCTGCTGTACAAGTGACATAAGGCAGGATCCTAGCTTTAATCTTTTCATAATCAATGTTTCAAATCAATGCCTTTCTGTAATTTTGCATTTTTTTCACAGCTGAATTTTTCAACGCAGATTAATATTTTTTATATGTTTATATGTTCAAAGATGCATGTGCATATGCTCCAGGCTTGATAATTTGATTTTAAAATTACTTAATTATTTAGTGTCAAGCCAGATTCATCATATCATGTTGTATTTACTGTATATATTGTACAACACAGATAGAAGGCCTCAAGGTAGGTTAGTTCTATAACTAATTGAATTGCCTTCTCTAAATAAAGTCTTTATTATTATTATTATTATTATTATTATTATTATTATTATTATTATTATCCAGAATATCTCTCTGATTTCATTCATGTACACTTATGCACATCATTTGACAGATGTATTCTAAGTATTCCCAAGGTAAAAGTCCTATGGACAACATTCATTTGCATATGAAGGCCAAGCTACATGGAATGAACTGCATCTGAACCTCTGGCACAAATGGACCATGTTCACATTCAAGTGTGCTCTCAAGACACCAGGAAGAATAAATCTGACATTCATTCATTTGTCATTAGTAAACTGTACTGTAAACTTTAGTTTTGCTTATTTTTGCAAACACATTTATATGTATCATGTCGTTATTTTGTATAAATAATTAATTTGGTTTTATAGTGTGAGATATTTCATGTTCGTTATGTTGTCTGTATGCAATCTGTTCTTATGCCATTATATGTTAACTTGATGTTGTAAAGCATTTTGAGCTTTTAAAAAAAAATAAGCATGCTATTAAATCAACAGTATTACTACAAATACTATTATTGTTATTCTTATTAAATGCAGAGCCTTTCGAAATGAAAACCACATGACATTCTAGTCAGGATGAACTAATGATGCATTCTAGTCAGGATGAATTAATGAAAACAATGCCAAACAATTAGTTCTCTTACAGTTCAATATACAAGAATGAGTAGCAATACACATGGAATTATTGTCAACTCAACTTTAATGTTACTCAAAAATTTCCCGATTACTCACCCACAACTGGAAAACTTGGAGCATAGGAAAAAAAGTTACCTTAATCTTCAATCCTTCAAGAAATGCATATTATGCAAATATTTAATTGATTTGTAACATTATGAGAACAACAGTCTCACATAAGCTGTAGTACAATGTTACTCTCATAGTCAACGGCATCGTAATATGTTAAAAAGAAATCCACATTAGGGTAATAAAAGGATATATCGGGTATGTAGCATATGAGATACACCTATACAACTTCTTTTATGCCTATTATTTTTAAGAGAAGGAGCATTCATTTTAAAAAATTGTATCAATTATGATGAATACAAGTCTTTTGGCAATATTTATGCAGGGACACTAAATTATATTCACAAATAACTGTTCTTAGTCTAAAAATGTTGCGACATGAAATCATAACAATCTTTCTGCATATCTTGGGATATGTTAAGCATATTTTTCTACATGTCAAACAGTACATTCTTTCATTCATAATTTTTCATTTCAAAGACTTCCAATTGTTGAGCCATGGGATTACCATTATGAATTAATAGATCTGATTGTTATAAATTAATGAAAATTGTTTTTAAAAATGAATATACGTATTTAACTTTCATCATTTTTCTTCTTATTTCTATTTCAAAAATAATTTCCTTGGACAATGCCAAGTATGTAGCATTACAATAGTGATGTAGCCACATTAAGAAGCTTCATAATGCATTTCATGTATTATTGTATTACATGAGTCCAAAGTCACTAGTAATTCCAGCATCTGCATTGAAAATTTCATAGCTCATTAAAGTGTAGCAACAGTAATACAAAAGTAAAAATCGTGGCCTGTATAGTTCGTTTCTCGCACTGAGTGACATGGCTTACATTATGGCATCATATGTACAATGAAGATTTAAACTGCACTGAAAAAAGCAAATATTACAGCTTAAAATCATGGGTACTACTGCATTAAGTATCTCTACATATGGTAAACAAGTTCCAAAAATAATGTTTCATGAATACTTGCAGTTATCAGTAATAAGGTGCTATAGTAGAATGCTTTGAATTAATCAAAATTTCCTTGTATAAGGTAATAATCCTTAATATTATATTGAGTTTGATGACATTATTCCTATAGCACATTGCTTGCTTCACTTTGTTGGCATAGTTGTTTTAATTACTAGTAACAAAACACATTTCCCAGGAAATTCACCAATCAGCAAATGTATTTACATTTTGCATATTTCTACACCAATGCTAAAGTATTCACAACATAACTGATAGCCAAAGAGTGATTGGTTTCATATTAGTTTTCAAAGGAGGCCATTAAATTTAGCACATCAATCATGCACAGTAACTTGTCCTTCTAAATTCACTTTAGATTTTAAAACAGTTACTTATTGTGGTTTAATGTTGCAGAACAAAGAGGAACTGACATTGCCTCCTGATAAAATTCTTATAGACCTATGACGATTTAGTAGTATATGTATTCTTCGTTTTAACCCATATTTATTAATAAATATTTTAGGGTTGTGTGATTATGTATTTATCAATGTCAATTGAATGTTCATGCCATATAAACTGGATTATATCAGTTTGCTAGATTGAATTTATCAATGAAAAAACTACATCTTGAACACAAAACAAGATAACTAAAACACCCATAGGCATATGGCCAAAATGTGATCTGAAAGGATGAAATATGATGAAAAGGAGAAATAATTTAAATGCAAAATCTGCTCATAATATTTTCGGCAACTAACAAAAACAAACTGTGACACAAGGCATGATGTGCGTGTAGTAAGACCTTTATCTGCATAAGTCTAAATTCAGTCTCTGGGTAGGCACCAACAGCCCATGAATGATCAAGTCTTGAATTGTCTTTCTTCATCTTGGAAAAATTTCAAAATATGCACACATACCAAATACTAATTTAAAAGAAAGCAATCACTGAAGTTTCCATGGTAACTGAACAAGAGATGTTGTGTGAGGTGGTGCGATCTTGCAAATTATGTCTCATAAATGTTGTGTCTGTATGTGTTAGGACACCAAACAGGTTATAGCGTTTGATGCATATGATATGAAAATTGATAATTATATTTCATTATGGTAGTTACTTTATGACAACCATAACAATTATTTAAAATGCAAGCAAAACAATTCATTATCATTTCAATATGAGCAAATCAGATAGAATTCTGATATTTCATCAATCAAATATAATGTTTAAATATTGTTCTTTTCTCCAAACATTTCCCATTTGTTAAAATAGAACTATCTATTACAAAGAATATGAAAAGTTAGAGGATCTTTATTACATAAATAGGAATATGCTCTACCAATGATCTTGTAAGATACTGTCTAAAGAATTTAAGTATTGCTCTAAATGTGAATAAGGCATTGCACATGCTATTTTCATTACTAAAACAAAGCATAACAATGAGTCAAGAATACAGTGATGAAACCTTTTGGTTGAGCATGTTTGAGGTATCTGCTAAGTATTAATAAAATGGCATGAATAGAAAAACATGCATGATGCATATTTGTCAGTGATTTGCACATACTCTATACAACCATATACTCTTTACAATGAGAAATATTAACACACAATTATTGTACAATTTAAAACATAACTCCAGACTTACTGGCAATATCTAATGCAAGTCCTTGCCTGAAAATACTGAACTTCACCAATGAATCTTTTCAGTATTGACTATCTCAATGAGGACATCCTGGGCATTCAGTCATTTATAGGGTATATTAATTAGGTTGACATAAATGATAGTCTGATAGGATTTAATAATAATAATCTTTAGAAGCTCTAAGTGCATTACAACAGTAGACAACACCTATAAGATAAGAAACATAATAATGTTATGACCAAAAACAAAACAAAATGACATTAGAAAAACATTATAAAATAAAAAAAAACATGCTGAGAATATTTCAGGTAGGAAACATTATTAGGTCTTTAAGTTTGTTCTTGCAGTCGAAATAAGTGCGTTTTGAGAGCCCTCTTGAATGTGATCACTGTGTCTTTGTGTCTACGTTCAGTGGGCAATTCATTTCACGCTGCTGGGCCCTGCTATGCAAAAGAACGCTGTTCATATGATTTTAGTTTCATAATGGGAATAATGAGTATACGATTGTCAGAAGAGGAGCGTAAGTATCTTGCTGGTGTGTACACATGGGTGAGGTCAGATAGGTATGTTGGACTAGAGTCCGACAGTGCAATGTAGCACAGAGAACAAATTTTATGTTTGATTCTGGTTCGAATGGATAGCCAGTGTAGGGTACAGAGCAGCGGGGAGGTGTGCTCTGATCGTGGTACTCTAAGTATGATCCGAGAAGCTGTGTTTTGAACTTTTTGAAGTTTCTGGAGTAGATATTGAGATGAACCAGACAGAATTGAGTTACAATAGTCCAGTCTTGAAAGTACTAATGAACACACAAGTGTTTTAGTGGCATCAACTGAAAGATATTTGCGAATTGAGCTGATGCATCTCAGCTCAAGATATGCAGCCTTGCATATGTTCATAACATGTTGGTGCAATGTGAGAGTACTGTCCAGAGTAGCACTTAGGTTTTGTACTGATTGTGTGAAATTAATGTTGGTGTTGCTGATATTTATTGTTTGAGATAAAGGATGTGAATGAGAAAGTCTTTGTGTTGTGATCAGAATGGCCTCAGTTTTATCATCATTCATCTGCAGCTTGTTACATGCCATCCATGATTTCACATCAGGCATGCACCTCTCTACACCTTGGATGGTAGCATCAAGTTCAGTTGGGTGGCTAGATTTGTATATTTGGTGTCATCAGCGTACAATTGGTGAGACACTGGATGATTATCTATGACACTTGAGAGCGACTAAGTGTACAGAATGAAGAGAAAAGGTCCAAGAACAGACCCCTGTGGAACACCACAACATAGATCAACTGGGCTGGAGTGTATTCCATTTGCAGATAACAATTTGTGTCCGGTTGACCAAGTAGGCCTTGAACCACAGTACGGCTGTACCATGAATGCCAAATACATGCTGGAGACAGTGAAGTAATATATCATGGTCTATTGTGTCAAATGCTGCAGACAAATCAAGGAGGGTGATGACTGTAATCTTTCCGCTATCCAATGCCATTAACTATTTTTAGGAGAGTAGTTTCAGTACTGTGGCAAGGGCGATATGCAGATTGTACATTGCTATAAAGACTATTTGAATTTAGATGAGATACAAGCTGGAATAGAACAACGTTTTACTATAATAATGTTAAAATGAACAAACAGATATTCATTAATCAGTTTAGCTAAGCATTAGTTTTACTGAATAATGGTTGTGTTCTCACCCAATTACTAAAAGCTGAAGAAAAGAAAAACATAATAAATATTTAAAATAAATAATAAGAGTCCATCAAAGGATTTTGACACTCTACTGGGTGAAAAGAATTTTTGCAGGAATTCAAGGAAAGACTGTTTCTTCTTTTTACAAATTTGCGTTGAAACCATCTCTGCAATTCTTCAGTGATAACAAGATTTGTTAGCCATTGTGATACACATATTGGATGCCAGTGAAAACCATATTCAATTAGGGCAAAGCTTACATGATTAGACTGAAGTCTTTTGAAGGTAGTCGTCATGGCAGACAGACTGGATGTATGACTGGCACCATGTTTATTACAAGCTGTCATTAGAAGTCTCCTTATGAATCCACATGTTCATATAGCAATCCATGTGATCTAGAAATGACAACTATGAAACACAATAGTGTTTGGTTCAATATTGTAAGCATAGTGACTAGAGCTCTCGGTCAACAACATACTGAGCTCCTTACAGAGTTGGCCCATAACAAAGTCGGACCATTACAGGATTGGTTCATATAAATTTAGTTTTAGTTTTAATAAACTGTCACGGACTGTCAATCAAACAATGCTGCACTTGGAATATTTTCTGTAGTAAATAAGTGAATAAGTGAATAATGAAGGACTGACAATTTATGTTTCACAATCATTCAAGTATGAACTGAAACAAAACACTGATCAAACAGTATTATCCTAGAAAAAATAAACTGATCAATCCTTATGCTAAACATTGTACGTCTAGTAACGGCAAATAATTAAAATTAATTGAATAAGCTAATCATTCTGCCCGAGTAATCAGCATGCAAATATTATATACAGATTCAATTTCAATGAGAATGTGGACAAATGTCATGCCAGTGGGCAGGGCTAAAGTATATTCTTTTTAGCTCAAAAAGGCATAAACAGCAGACTACATTTAATAGCTACATAAATCTCAGATTTACTTCTCATAATAAATCAGTGATTAGACATATAAATAAACTTACATTGTATTTTTATATATTGTAAGCATCAGAAACTTAAAGGAAATTCAGCCTTTGATCAAAAAGAATTCAAACCTTTTCTTTTTTTATAAACTGAATGGTAACTAATTTCAGCAGTTCAGTTGGTCAAGGAAATATTTTGGTTTAGTATGTTCAATACTTAATAAAATAAATATTACAATTTTAATAATAAGTGCTGGTTTTTATAGGATCAGCACATGATAAAAGATTATTAAAGCAGAGATAAGAAATATGACAACAAATACTACTTTCCTTTCAATTCTGACAAGCTCTGATTCAGGATTTTTTTAATGAGGACATTCATTGTTGTTTCTGAAGTAAATGATAAAAACAGCATGTTTTCACTAAAAGTTCTTGAATATATTTTGTATTAAGTATAGAAAGAAAATTTTATAAATGTATTCTTGTTATTTCGATAAACCGTTCCGTGCCCTTTATTGTGTATTTACTGCATTAAAGAATGCTAATTGAAGTGTATGTCAACATCGTTATGTAGGCACGTATGCTTAGAATAAATATTCAAACATTTTCTAACAATGGCCATTTAAAATTATTAGTAATACAATTCTAGAAAATTAAATGAATTACTGAAATAGATTGTATTAAATGTTTGCATGACCTGCATGACTAGTACTTTAATAAGATATTATCAATTAAGCACAGCTGCAATGAACATAACGAAGAATGCAAAGACTGTTAACAAAATATTAAATAACAATTAACAAAAGGTATTACACAAACAGTATTGTTATACAAATCATGAACAAAATTGACCAAGTAAAAGACCAAATAGTTAAATGGGTCAGTTTGGGTAGTCAGAGTTTGTTATGTAGTCCCATACTCAGTGACTATATCTACATCATGGCATCACTCCATGAATGTTAATTTACACTGAATGAAATACATCACTTGAATGTGAGTCATAGGCACCACTGCATTAAACTTAAATAACTTCAGAATACAATAACTACTGTAAACAATCAGTTGTACATAATATTTGCTTTCTCAAACCTTCAAAATGAGATGCTACCGCAAGATCTTGAACATATCATACAGTGATCATGTAACCAACAAAGAAATCCACAACAAGACCCAACGAGCCATCGAATCCTATGGTTGTAAAGTCAACTGTGGTGCCCCAACAACCTCCTTGGTTAAGGGATTGATGATGATGATGATGATGATGATGATGATGATGATGATGATGATGATGGTGGTGAAATGGCTTTGATACAGTGACCTTGGGTAAATAACCACAGACCTGTACACCCGGACAAAATGCAGTTGAGTATTTTCAAGTGCATTTTCTGAATTTAATGTCACCTTACAGTACTGTTGGGTAGTCCACACACTTAGTAACACAAAAAGTACTGAATACATCTTATCTCCATCTTGTAACCGAATTATCAAGACTAATATTAATACATACTGAAAAATAATGCAAAATATTTCATATTTACAATATTTGAAACAAATATCCTCGCACTAGTCAGGAGGAGGATGCAGAAGAAGAAGCAGATAGAAAAAGAGGTGGAACAACAACATTAAGGAGTGGACAGGCATAGAATTTGGAGATTCCCAAGGGCAGTAGAGAACAGGGACAAATGGAGAGAATTGGTTGTAAAGTCAAATGTGGTGCCCCAACAACCTCATGGGTTAAGGGAATGATGATGAAGATGATGATGATGGTGATGATGATGATGATGATGATCATGATGAAACTGCATTGATACAAGTGACCTTAAGTAAATAACCACAGACCTGTTCACCCAGACAAAATGCTGTTGAGTATTTTCAAGTGCATTTTCAGTATTTCATGTCACCTTACAGTATTGTTATCTCGTCCACACAATTAGTAACACAAAAAGTAATGAATATATCTTACCTCCATCTTGTAACCAAATTATCAAGGCTAATATTGATAAATACTGAAAATTAATGTGAAATATTTCATATTTACAATATTTGAAACAAATATCCTAGCACTACTCAGGAGGAGGGTGCAGAAGAAGAGGCAGATAGAAAAGAGGTGGAACAACAACATTAGAGAGTGGACACGCATGGGATTTGGAGATTACCGAAGGGCTGTAGAGAACAGGAAAATATGGAGAAAATTGATGGTGAAGCCATCTGTGGTGCTCCAATGATCTCTTGTATTACAGGCTTGATAATGATGATGATGAAACAAATAACAGTTGAAAACAAGTTATTAATGATCAACTGTGTTGAGCTTTTGTACATTTTGATTAAAAATCACAGGGTTGGGGCTACTTACGTTTGCTATTATTAAGGTGCAGGATAAATCTGCACATACAACAGGGAATTAAATGTAAACGTTGCTAATGATACTATTAAAGAATGAACTGTATTGCTTGCAGCGAAATAGGGAAATATTTTGCTATCAGGTTTACCAAGATTCATAATTGAATTGAAAATATTAATATTGACTCAGAATTTGATTTGTCATATGGAATGATGCTATTATACTTTTGAAAGGAGGACTTGTATAGATAATAATAATGTCATAGAAATTTGTTTGTACTAGAAGTATACAGTAAGTAAGTGAAATAAAAAGATGGTGCCTGACAATTCCACTTTATTCATTATCTTCCTTCTGCCACTTTATTATTCACAGTCTCTTGTTCTTTATATATGCTTTGTTTCATCAGACCCGATTCCCGATAGCACCGAAGTTAAGAGTAGGTATTTAGATCTTCAAAGTGAACATGATCTTAACAGTGTATTTATTCACTATTATACATTATGGGATGATACGATGTCATGAATCTCATATAGTGATTTTTGCGAAAGAATGCGTTCGAGATGTGCATTGCTTTTGTTATATCTTACCTTTCAAACACGTTTAAATGATTTAGCTTGTTTTTTCATTACATTGCTTGCTCTATTCTTATTATCTCACTTACAACTGTTTAAAAAAGTGAAGTGTAATTTTAAAATGTTTAGAACGCAATGTTAAATTCATGAATTCCATACCAAATAGGCATACAATTGTACGTATTTAAACAACAACATATACTAACTTTCCACTAATCAATATATGTCATATATAACTATATAGATACAATCGCAATAGTTTCATTGTTTAGTTTTTTGTATAATCTACACTTTTATATCTGTCATTAATTTCCTTGCTTGGCAAGATCTTCCTCTATTTTTTTCAACTCTAGTTGCAATGGAGTTTCTCTCAAATGCCGTTTTCGTCTCCAGTGACTGCATCGTTTGTTGCTATAAGAGACTTGAATTCATTCATGCCTTGCGGCCTTCATAGTTTACAAGTTTTGTAAAACTGTAGATAATGCTCGATGATTCTGTACTTGACTTTCAAAGCAGTGATAACTAGTAGTTCTATCTACTGCTCAAAGACAAAGAGGTACATTTTATCCTTCAAAAAAGAAATAAAGGGAAAAAAGCCGTTGTAAACGTAATTACTTTGTTAGGCTATATTTACGGAATTTGAAAAAAGGTTAATTTCCTCTTATTGCCTGGCAGAACAAAATTTATGTAAAAAGTCGACCAATACTCATGAGACCTGCCATGAATCATTTTAAAGCATAAGCGTAAAAACAACCCACAGAACGTAACATGGTACTACAACTTCGTTGTCACCATAGTTATAGTCATCATTTATAATGGATAAAATATAAATCGCAACATTTTCACTAAAAAATAGAGGAACGTTTCATCACTCTTACTTATAACTTGTTTGCAACGTTTATTTCAATGAATCAAATTTTGGTCAGTGTTTTAATGTTTAGCCAGATAAAAGTTTGCGATGTCGTTTAAGATTACGGAAATGCCAATGGTAAAACAAATTCACGCAACAGTGCATTTGATTGGCTATATAAACAAGCATAACTAATTTCATGCAAATACAATGGATAAACATGGAATGATATCTGAGCTGAAAACTATAACAGAGTTGATAAATAAACGATGTGGAGGAATATAATAATTATTATGATTTTAAGTATGTCTGGAATTGTTGCTGTTTGTGTTTAATAAGCTGATAACTATTATCTCGTATCATTTCCTTCTTATTTTTGATTCGTATATCCAACATATCTTCGTAAGACCTGAGACCATTTGAATTTGCAGATTTGTTTTCTTTCATTTTCCTTGCACAAAAACAATATGACAAATATATATTTAATCATTCAGAAATTCAAATTACGACTTAAAGATATATAATGGTTAAAACCATTGTTCTATCTTTCTTGATTTTCATTTATAATGGAAGATGAATAAGTGGCAGCATTCTCCACTTTTCTCCTGTCATTCGGATAATCCTTCATATTATATGACGTACCAAAATGTTGCATTCGATGTAACGAATAAGACTCTTTCAAGATTTTATGATATTTTGTCTTGGTGGACATGTGCTAAGCAATATATACAATTTTCAATTGCCCACTCAATGTTTCAGTGATAATCATTCACACCACCATATTGTTATAATATTTTAAATGCATTCATCAAATTAGGTTTTATGATCTGTATATGTGAATAAATATAATATCGATCACAACGTATGAGTGAGAAATAATGGTTATCAGACGGTCAACACATTATACCGCAAGAAGAAATGATGTTTATCGAATATTTCTACACAACATAAACAAATATGTCATAAGGCAAGACCTAATAAGCCGTATTCAGAAGAAACGTATCCTGTTGGTTTTACGTACACAACAACAACGTCTGCTAACGCAGTTCAAGTGAGTATAGTCCGTTACAAATCAGCTTGCTGTACATGATCATGAGATGACACGATTCTTGTGAGTGTGGTCTATTACAAATGAGCTTGGTGTGCATGGTTATGAAAAGTCACAAAAAGGAAGAGGGATTATGGCGTATGAATAGGATTCGAAGGAATATTCTTCAACACATATTCAATATATAGACCTTGTTGGGTTAGAATTAATGAATTAATTCAGTTTTTTATCTTTTAGGCTAGTCACAAAATGTAGAAAGCAAAACGCGTCAAGAAACAAATCTCCAACTCCGTTTATTAGATATTGTATCCGTTCACACAATGGATGAGGGATTATGGCATATGAATAGGATTCGATGCAATATTCATCTACACACATTGGATATATAGACCTTGATGGGATAGGATGGATGAATTGCTTCAGTTATTTATCTTTTAGGTTTCTGTCACATAATCTATAATAGAAAGGAGGCAGGAAACAAATCTCCAACTCCGTTTCTTAGATATTGCATTCACGCCGCCAGACCCAGCTCCATGCCGCCTGCTACTATTTTGCTCAAACTATTCTAAGGCAGCCATGCAAATGTCCAAATCATTCTAAACTAACTCCAACTGAATCTGAAACGGTATAGAGATGTACATGTTGTATTCAACAGGCAAGCACTCATCGGCTAAACAGATGTTCCGTACAGTTCTTCAGGAAACGAAGGAAGAACTTGTAATTTTCATGACATCAATACTGAGCTGAAAAGGTCCCAAAAATAATAATGCACCAACTCACAAGCGTCAACACCTGCAGGAATTTTCCTACTCTTTTTAATGAAAGTTCTGAAATAAATATCAGTTTGAACGTTTAAAATTTCATGCGAACTACAAATTTAAAAGATAGAAAGAAAGAATTGCATGACATATGAAAATTATAGCGGTTTACAAGCACTGCATAGCCCTCCAAACGGAAATTTCAGGCTGTATAACCTACAATAATATGTTTTCTCATTCTCATTTAAAATATTATATACATTTAAAATTATTTACAGACATTCTGGAAAAAAATATTATGTGTAACATTACTACTACACAATGAGCGCCTTGACGTCACCTTGTGTCAACCTTTTCGACAGTATACACTTAAATTTTGTTCTGCCCAAACCTTTATCTTTAGACTAGTCAGTAAGCAGAATATATATTAAAATATGTGTGTTGCACGTATTAGTTTTTGCAAGAAGATAAATATTATAAGTTTTAAATTTTAAACCAAATGATCCAAAACTGAGAAAGTATAATGGGTAAATCAAAGTGTAAGACGAAATGCCGCTACTTACATTACCTTGATAACAATTAATATATGAAACAGGCGATGTAATCCTTAAATCTATTATATTGGTTGTTATTAAAAACTTTTAAACTATACCAAAATAACATAATCTGATGCTCTCAAAAATAATCAATGTCAAAGATGTACATTTACTAAGACATCTCACTGGGTATATATTCAGATTATATTCTTCTTAACAACATTTTGCGAAGATTGTAAAATTTGTTTCAATTGATTTATATGTACCAGGAAATGGCTTTGTGGTATTAATCTATAAATATGTACGTTTATACAGCACTATGTCGACACCATTCGACATGCACTAGTGAGACAGTTTTAATTATTTGCAATGACATAATGAGTCAAAATGTCAAGTTGACTCGATGGTTTCTTTATTTCTCTTGCCATCGAATTTAATTATTTTTGTAAGTTCTAAATCAGCAACAATGGACCTTCTTTCTTATAAATTGATACATATATACAATTGCATTTATATATACCGTCCCGTTTAAAATGGAGAGTGTATATGTTGTCTAGCAGATATCACTTTAACAGAACACATGATCAGGTTTTATAATAAAACACGTTTTGAAATTGATATAAAATTGATAGGTAAACAAATAGATGAAATAGTACAGACTGAGAGGAAATATCGGTACAATACCTCCACTTAGATATCTCCCATAATAAAAGGAAAGCAAAACATGTCCCAAAACTAAATAACGAAACAAACAAAGTAAAGTAACAATCTAAATCAAAACGAAACAAAAACGTCTGAAACGCATGTAATTTCATCTGCTGTTTTATGTTTACCTTTTAATCTTTTTTTATTTATTTTTATTTTTGGAAACCCTTATTTCGTTTTCTGACATGAATTCTGGACACAATTTGCTGCGTCTATATCATTTATAGATGACATGGCATGAACCTTAGTATTGTGGGACACGAGAGAGAAGATATTATCTGCATACAGTTTGTTAAAATCCTACACAAGTCTAAAATACATTAAATGGAGCATTATGGATTGATTATCCTTGTACAAGTACATGTTTGAGTGTATTCAAAATTCACTATTTAAAATTACTTGCCCAACTGTTTATATAATTGGTTGACATATCAGAGAGAAGGCATGTTATCGGGAAACGCACGCATTAACAATCCACCTGACAGAGAATGATAATGAAAACAAAATAATATTTCAGACGTTCTAAAAGGGAAATGGACAGAGGAACTATTTATACTACAAAACAAAACTGAATAGTTTACATTTTTCCAAACCCATAAACTGAAATGACGCAGCCGTACATGTTCTGATATCGTCGTAAACACGTGTAGAAAACGATGTAGATTCAACATGAAATGAACGAGTTGTAAAGAATGCATTTATAACTTAATATATGGATTGAATGATAAAATGTTTCATCCAGATCATTCAAATGGTAAACGTTTAATCATAAGCATATTTGTAAACCACTTTTGTGCATTCTAATGAATCAGACTTGTAGTAAAACCAAATTTGTACATTTAAGACATGTACATCTGTGCTTGACTTTTGACCTTCTTTATCCTCCAATTTGTAAAATGTCTTTACATGGAACCATAAGTTTCTTTTGTTTATTCTCAATACGAAACATTGAGGAGTCGTTGCTCCACATAGCAACCAATGCTATGCGATTTAATAAGTGCATTCAAATGCTCTGCATCGTCTTCTGATTAGGACAATTCCATCCTTTATAACTTTATATGTAGTCGCATATGATTAATGATTCTTAAAATAGTAATATTCTCCACAATGTGGACCAGATGCATTAAAGTTCAAAACTTATACTACTGCTTCTCCTACTACTGCAGACAATAACAGTGATGATCTGTACTTACAGTGACTTTTTATCTGATCATCGCCAAATGGAAACCCAGTGGTAAATCCAAATACACTTATTGTATCGGTAAAAAATTATCTCATAATCGAAAATTAATGTGTTTGGCAAGTTGAAAAATTAAACATTCTTTTTCATTGACACGTCGGCACGTTATGCCAATTAGTCATACAAGATAAATACAAGATAAACGCAAATAAAAACATAGTTTTGATATTTCTCACAATTTCGTTAATCGATTGTAACAAATTGCTTATACATTTTTGCAGTGATATCAATAACAGGAAAGTATTATAATTGTTTATAATGGTACTACCACTCAGTGAAAGTCTAGTGTGAATGGAACGTTGGTCTATGTTCAAATTGAAGAAACGCATCAATGTCATTTATACGGAAATTAATGGTGGACTGTCCGCATGTAATAAGCGTACAAAACTATGATCTATCCAACGAGCCTACTGGCCAAAGTAGAGACTGCATATCTGAGCTGCAGAATGGGGAGGTGCAATCATAGTTGAAGGGGAAATTGCAAATGTGATGATCCATTTAGCTAGTGGTGAAAATGCATGTACTGTTTAGGACATATTTTGTACTTCAAGCAAATATTTAGCTCTTGGTAATGTGAATACTTAAAATTAAACGTAAACATAGCTACGTATGAATTGCGCGATAGAATTTACAGTCCCAAACATTTGACTTCATGAACGTGCATAGACCAAATTTCAAATTTCAAGCAATTACTTATCTTAAAAAATATTTGACACAGTTCGGAGGATTTTGATTTTAAAGCCATTGGATCGGTTTGATCCATATAAATAACTTTGTATCATATAATTCAGTGTGCTTGTCCTAGCATTCAAAAACTTATTTGGGAAGCCCGGAATATAAGTGGGACCAAAGCGTAATATGTTTATTTATACAAGTATGAACAATTTCTGGCCGAGGAGACAGGTGGTTGGCCCAGCATGGGTATTCGGAAGTAGAACCTAATATCGGATGTCTTCCTACTCGTGGGGTCAGGACAAAATGGTCAACCTTGGATCGAGGCAGCTAGCTTGCGCATTTACCTTAGTGTAGACTGTGGTTACCTCTCTCAAGACTGGCTGTATTAGACCACTGAGTTTCCTTTAGCTTTTGACAGATAATCAACTAATTGCATTTGTGTTGTTTTTCTGGATTCATACAAGTAATATGTTTCAACTAGGTCTGCTGAGAAATATATATATATATATATATATATATATATATATATATATATATATATATATATATATATATATATATATATAGTATCATACAGGTTAGATAATTTTTTATTCTTTCCCTGCGGATATTGGAACCCAGGTCCGCGGGTAAACGGCACCCATCGCCTTGCCTGCACAGATTCCCTCACGACTAAGCACACATCACCAAATTGATGCTACAGAATCGGTGTTATATGCACTCGTGTGTAGCAGACACACTCGCATGACGACCTAATAAGTAATTCTTGATTTCTTCCATAGGAAACCGGCTGTGTAGATAGATGATAATTACTTACTAAGTCATCATGCGAGTGTGTACATAGAATCCAGCGATAGTACTTTCCGTTCTGTCTGGTATATATTTATAATTTCCTCTCTCTCTCTCTCTAATATATATATATATCCTTTATGACTTCTGTCTATTGTTTCCGTAACCCGACTGTTTATTTGTTCATAAACTTTCAATGCACTGTGGTTTCCTGTGATAACATATTGTTGTCATTTCAATAGTTATATAAAAAATGAACAATTCTTTCGTTTAATAGTTGCACTATCATACACGATAACCGCTGATAGTAGAGCTCCATAACAGTGCAGTTAACAATAGACATCTTCCTCGACCGTGTTTCCTACATTACTAAGTTTCAAGTCATAGCATGCAATAGATAAAATGCATTCAGAATTTAAGAAGAAATAAATCCTTGATTAAAAGAACAGGCGGTTTAATGAAGTAGAAACGGTAAAAGATTGTTTGTTTTAATAATTTTTGCAAAGAAACTAACTGGCATTAGATATATTTATTGGATAAATGAGTTATCTTTGCATACTTTATTTCTTTTAAATTATTTATCTATTCATTTTATTTCAATTTCTAAGCAAAGGTGTATGATAATTCTTTACATTGCATTCTTCTGACTACAAATATGTTTGCCAGATGAAACAGTTACCAGTTAATGGGAAGGACTGATGTCTATATAATTATTACTACAACGCAAGGTATGCGGTAACAGACTTTGATTACCATAACGAATGATAACGCAGGACAATGTGAATACATTGCATTTTATATATGTAAAAATATCTCTACCGCATGTAGTTGTTGAAAAGCTATTTAACTTCTTTAGAGCTAATTTTACTTTGGGTTAACTTTAAAATCGTTATATGTATTGTGAGTAGAACTGAGACATTTTTAAGTATGTGATGAATATAGTTATATCTATTTAAAAAACTTGGTGATGTAACGCCAAATGACGGCATCCGTTTAGAATGAATTGTCCATTTCTAAATAGCTATTGTACTGACTATTGTCGGGCTATCTAAACAATAGACAGAAGTCATATATTAAGACAAAGAAAAAGCTATTGAGAGTATATATATATATATATATATATATATATATATATAGGTTAGAGCATTTCTGATTCATAATGTACGGAGATTCGAACCCAGGTCCCGCGGGTAAACGGAACCCATCGCCTTCTCTGCATGACGACCTAGTAAGCAATTATCATCTATCTACACAGCCATTCCGGATTCCTATGAAAGAAATCAAGAATTAATTAATAGGTCGTCATGCGAGTGTGTCTGATACACACGAGTACATATAACACCGATTAATTATCATCATTTTTAGTGATCTGTGCTTATTCCTGAGGGAATATGGGCATACACACACACACACACACACACACACACACATATATATATATATATATATATATATATATATATATATATATATATATATATATATATATATATATATATATATATATATATATATGCATCAGCAGACGTAATTCAAACATATTACTAGTATTGATCCGGAAAAAACAAAACAAATGCAAATAGTTGATTATCTGTCAAAAGCTAAAGGAGATTCAGTGGACTAATACGGCGAGTCTTGAGACACGTAACCACAGCCTACACTAAGGTAAGTGGGGAAGCCAGCTTCCTCGTTCCAAGGGTAAACATTTTTCTTGGCACCACGAGTAGGAAAGGATCGGATATTAGGTTCTACTTCCGAATACCCATGGTGGACCAACCACCTGCCTCCTCGGGTGCAAATTATCGAGACTTGTATAAATAGGCATATTTTGCTCTGGTAACAGATTAAAGATGGCCTCTCTGGTCACAAGTATCGGTCGGGCTTCCCACATCATTTTTTCATAGCGAGCACGAGCAAGTTGAATTACATGATACAAAGTTATTTCCTTGGATCCAATCGATCCAATGGCTGTATACAGTTTAAAACCCAAATCCTCCGAACTGTGTTAAATATATTTTGAAATAAGTAATTAATGGAAATTTTCAATAAAATCTACGTACGTTCATGATGTCAAATGTTTTGACTGTAAATTATATCGCGCAGCTAATACGTGTCTATGTATACATTTGATTTTAACTATTCAAATTAGCAAAGCTAAAGATGATCTTATTATACATATTTGCTTGAAGTACATAATATTTCCTAACCATTACATGCATTTATACCACTATTTAAAGGGATCATCAAATTTGCAATTTCCCCTTTAACTATGATTGCACCTCCCCATTCTGCAGGTCAAAGATCCAGCCTCCACTTTGACCAGTAGGCTTGGTGAACAGATGATACTTTTGTATGCTTATTACATGCGGACAGACCTCCATTAATATCCATATAAATGACATTGATGCGTTTCTCCAATTTTAACCCAGGCCAAAGTTCCATTCACACTAGAATTTCTATGTGTGGTAGTACCATTATAAACAATTATAATAATTTCCTGTTTTATTTATATCAGTGCAAAAATGTGTAAGCAATTTGTTACATTCGAATAACGAAATTGTGAGAGATATCAAAACGATGTTTATACTCCAACAATATTTTTCTTGTATGACTAATTGGCATAACATGCCGACGTGTCAATTATAATGCATGTTTAACTTGTCAATTTGCCAAACTACTTAAATTTTATTATGAGATAATTTGTTACCGTTGCAATAAGTGTATTTTGATTTCCCACTGGGATTCCGTTTGACGATGATCAGATAAAAAGTCACATTTAGTAGAAATCATCACTGTTATTCTCTGCAGTAGTAGGAGAAGCAGTAGTATACGTTTTGAACCATAATGCTTCTGGTCCACACTGTGGAGAATATTATTATTTTCATAATCATTCATCATACGACAACATATAAAATTAAAAAGGATGGAATCGTTATAATCAGAAGACGATGCAGTTAATTTAAAGACAACTATTAAATTGTACTGCTATGTGGAGCAATGTCTCCTCAATATTTCGTGTTGAGAATAAATAAAAGATAATGTTATGGTTCCACGTAAAGACTTTATACAAACTGGAGTATAAAGAAGGCCAAAAGTCAAGCACAGATGTAGATGTACAGAATTCAGGTCTGAGCATGGAATAAGAGTTTCAAAAAATAACCAAAATATTAAGATTAAGAGGTAAACATAAAACTGCATATGAAATAGCAAGCGCTTCAGACGTTTTTGTTTCGCTTTTATTTAGAATGTTTCTATACTTTGTTTGCTTGGTTGTTTAGTTTTGAGACTTTTTGCTTTTCTTTTATTACTGGGGATATATGAGTAGAGGTATTGTTCCGATGTTTCCTCTCAGTGTATACTATTTCATCTATTTGTTTACCTATCAATTTTATTTCAATTTCAAAGCGTGTTTTATGATAACATCTGATCTTGCATTCTGTTAAAGTAATATCTGCTAGACAACATATATAGGCTCCATTGTAAACGGGGCGGAATATACAGTGGCAATTTTATATGTGTACCAATTTATAAGAAAGAAGGTCCATCGTTGTTGACTTAGAACTTGCAACAATAATTAAATCCGATAGCAAGAGAAATAAAGAAACTACAGTGTCGAATATAGCGCTATATTAACATATATATATATATATATATATATATATATATATATATATATATATATATATATATATATATATATATATATATATATATATATATATATATATATATATATATATATATATATATATATAGATAGATAGATAGATAGATAGATAGATAGATAGATAGATAGATAGATAGATAGATAGATAGATAGATAGATAGATTAATAAAACTATAGCCATTTCCTGGTACATATCAACCAATTAAAATAAATGTTAAAATCTTTGCAAAATATTGGTCAGAAAAATATAATCTGAATATAGGCCCAGTGAGATGTCTTAGTAATTCTACATCTTTAACTTTAATTATTTTTGAGAACATCAGATTATGTTATTTTTGTATCGTTTAAATTTATGTAATAACTACCAATAAAAGATTTAAGGATTACATCGCCTGTTTCACATATTAATTGTAATCGATATAATGTAAGTAGCGGCATTTTATCTTACACTTTGTTTTACCCATTATGCTTTTTTAGCTTTGGATCATTTGGTTGCTGGAAGTCGGAACAACTGGTGTTTGTTTTAAAATTTAAAACTTATAATGCCTATCTTCTTGCAAAATCTATTACATGCAACACATACATTTTAATCTGCTTACTGACTAGTCTAAAGATAAAGGTTTGGGCAGAACAAAATTTAAGTGTATACTGTCGAAAAGGTTGACAAAAGGTGACGTCAAGGCGCTAATTGTGTAGTAATGATACACATAACAATTATTTTTTCCAGAATGTCTGTAAATAATTTTAAATGTTAACATTACTTTAAATGAAAATGAGAAAACATGTTATTATAAGGTCTTCAGCCTGAAATTTCCGTTTGGAGGGATCTGCAGTACATGTGAACCGCAATACATTTTCTTATATAGTGCAATTCATTTTCGTATCTTTTAAATTTGTTGTTCGAATGAAATTTAAAATATTCAAACTGATATTTATTTCAAGCCTTTCATTAAAAAAGAGTAGGAAAATTCCTGTAGGTCTTGATGATTGTGAGTTGGTGCACTGTTATTTTTGGATCCTTTTCAGCTCACTTTTGCTGTCATAAAAATTACAAGTTCTGCCTTCGAATCCTGAAGAAATCTACAAAATACCGGTTAAGCCGGTGAGGGCTTGCATGTTGAATAGAGAATGCACATTTCTATACCGTTTTAGATTCAGTTGGAGTTAGTTTAGAATGATTTGGAGATTTGCATGGCTGCCTTAGAATATTTTAAACAAAATAGTAGCAGGCGGCATAGAGCTGGGTCTGGCGGCGTGAATGCAATATCTTAGAAAAGGAGTTGGATATTTGTTTCCTGCCGCCTTTCGATTTTAGATTTTGTTACAGACCTAAAATATAAACAACTGAAAAAATTGATCCATCCTATCCCATCAAGGTCTATATATCCAATGTGTGTAGAAGAATATTGCTTCGAATCCTATTCATATACCGTAATCCCTCATCGATTTTGTGACTTGCCATGACCGTACACACCAAGCTCGTATGTAATAGACCACACTCACAAGAAGTGTGACATGTCATGATCATGTATAGCAAGTTGATTTGTAATGTACTAGAATCACCTGAACTGCATTAGCGAACATTGTTGTTGGACGTAAAACAAACAGTATACGTTTCTTCTAAATATGGGTTATAATGTCTTTGATATGGCTTCTTGCTATAATTTGTTGAACGTCTAATAACAAATATATATCATTCATCTATTATGTACGATATTATCTTCATTCATATATATATATATATATATATATATATATATATATATATATATATATATATATATATATATATATATATATATATATATATATATATATATATATATATATATATATATATATATATATATATATATATATATATATATATATATGATATGGCTTCTTGCTATAATTTGTTGAACGTCTAATAACAAATATATATCATTCATCTATTATGTACGATATTATCTTTATTCATATATATATATATATATATATATATATATATATATATATATATATATATATATATATATATATATATATATATATGTATATATATATATATATATATATATATAAGATTTTAACATTTATTTTAATTGGTTGATATGTACCAGGAAATGGCTATATATATATATATATATATATATATATATATATATATATATATATATATATATATATATATATATATATATATATATATATATATCAAAAAACCTACTTTGAATAATACATTGAGAATATTATAACAATATGGCGATGTAAATGAGTATCGCTGTAACATTAAATGTTCAATCGAAAATTGTATATATTGCTAAGCACATGTCCCACAAGACACGAGAACATAAAATCTTGAAAGAATCTTATTCTTTACTTCGAATGCAACCATTCGGTTCGTCATATAATATAAATTATTATGCGAATAACAGGAGAAATGTGGAGAATGCTGCCCCTTATTCATCTTTAATTCTATATGAAAATCAAGATGGATAGAGCAAGTGTTTCCTCCAATATATATCTTTAACTCGTTATCGGATTTTCTGAATGAATGATTATATATATATATGACATTGTTTTTGTGCAAGGACAATGAAAGAAAACAAATTTGTGAATCTAAATGAGCTCAGGTCTTACGAAGATATGTTGGATGTACGAATCATAAATAAGAAAGAAATTATACGAGATAATATTTTTCAGCTTATTAAACACAAACAGCAACAATTCTATACATACTTAAAATTATAATAATTATTACAATCCTCCATATCGTTTATTTAGCAACTCTGTTTTAGTTTTCAGCTCAGATATCATTCCATGTGTATCCATTATATTTGCATAACATTAGTTATGTTTGTTTATATAGCCAATCAAATACACTGTTGCGTGTATTCTTTTACCATTGGCATTTCCGTAATCTTAAACGACATCGCAAACCTTTATCTGGCTAAACATTAAAACACTGTGACCGAAATTTGATTCATTGAAAGAAACGTTGCTGACAAATTATAAAAAAGTGATGAAACGTTCCTCTATTCTTTCAGTGAAATTGATTAGGTTCATATTTTATCCATCATAAATAATGGATGACAGCGAAATTGTAATAACATCTTAACTTCTGTCGTTCTTTTACACTCAATGCTTTAAATGACTAATAGCAGGTCTCAGGATTATTGGTCGACTTTCGACATAAATTTTGTTCTGCCAGGCAAGAACTAATTAACTTTTTCTCAAAAGCCGTAAATAGAGCTTTCCAACACAATTAAGTTTACAACCGCTTTATTTCCCTTTAATTATTTTGGAATGGAGAAAATGTACCTCTTTGTCTCGTAGCAGTAGATAGAACTACTACTTGTCACAGCTTTAAAAGTAAAATACAAAGCCACCGAGCATTATATACAGTTTTACAAAACTTGTAAAGTATGAACGTCGCAAGGCATGAGTTAATTCAAGTCTCTTAAAGCAACAAACGATGCAGTCACTGGAGACGAAAACGGTAATGACAAGAAATCCCAGTGCAACTAGAGTTGAAATAAAACAGAGGAAGGTCTTGCCAAGCAGGAAAAATTATAACAGATATAAAAGTGTAGATTTTACCATCAAACGAAACAACGAAACTATTGCGATTTTATCTATATAGATATATATTTGACATATATTTATTGTGGAAAGTTATTCTCTGTTGTTGTTTAAAAATGTACAATTGTATGCCTATTTGGTATGCAATTCATGAATTTACCATTGCGTTCTACAGATTTTAAAAAGACACTTCATTTTTGAAACAGTTGTGAGATAATCAGAATAGAGCAACAATGTAATGAAACAATAAGCTAAATCTTTGAAACGTGTTTGAAATGTAAGATATAACAAAAGCAATGCACATCTCGAATGCATTCTTTCGCAAATATCACTATTTGAGATTCATGACATCGTATCATACCATACGTTGTAATAGTGAATAAATATAATTTTAAGATGATGTTCACTTTGAAGATCTAAATGCCTACTCTTAACTTGGGTGCTATTGGGAATTGGGTCTGATGAAACAAACGCATGTATAAAGAATAACAGACTGTGAATAATAAAGTGGTAGAAGGAAGTTAATGAATAAAGTGGAATTGTCAGACACCATCCTTCTATTTCACTTACATACTGTATACGTTTAGTACAACAAATTTCTATGAAATAATTATAATCTATACACGTCCTCCTTTTAAAGGCATAATAACATCATTCCGTATGACAAACCAACTATTGAGGTAATATTACTATTTTCAATATATTTCCTTTTATAGCTTTTAATCGGAATCTTGGTAACCTGATAGTAAAATATTTCCCTATCTCGCTGAAAGCAGTAAAGTTTATTCTTTAATAGTATCATCAGCAACGTTTACAATGTAATTCCCTGCTGTATGTGCAGATGTATCCTGCACCTTAATAATAGCAAACATAACTAGCCCGCACCCACCGACCCCTGTAATTTCCGGTCACAATGTACAACCCTCAGATTAAAATCACTCATTAGAAGTTAAAACAATGTAATTGTACAGATATTTATCCACTCCAACACTCATCTCTTTTGCCAAAGTCTCTGACTTTCTTTAGAAGCCAACCTTCAGAAACTATCACATTCCTATCATAATATGTTTTATGTTATTAAAGGTCAGGGTCATATGATGAGCAAGGGATGTCACTAAAAGGGACACTAGTTTGCTTTTGAAACATCGGAATGCGTAGAAAGCGAGGACCAAACAAAGTTACATGTCATACACAATTGTAATGTTGGAAATTGGAATACCCTGGTTTAAATAACAAGCTCCTTGGATCTCTGGCATAACACGATGACATTATACACTGTATTGCTATATGAACAACAGACTAACTTGGTTAGTGGAGATGGGAATATGTATTCCGTCGCAGTGAAGAAGCTAATGTAGGAAAATTTCGACCTACATAAAAGTGAATGTTTTGTTGATGAAATCAGCTGATATGTTGTTGGAAATTAAGCGAAACTGGAATTATAAGGATCAAATGACTTTGTTTTAATATTTATGGATGTGTAGACTTGTTTCCTAATCATTCACGAAGTTAACATATCGTCTAGGTTATCACACACACAAATATATATATATATATATATATATATATATATATATATATATATATATATATATATATATATATATATATATATATATATATATATATATATATATATATATATATGTGTGTGTGTGTATGTATGCATTGTTTGTTATTTTCTATTTTATTATGTGCAATTGTAACGTGACATTGTATGTTAGACTTAACCTTGTGCAAAATCAAATTTATTTTCTACTTTACTTCATTCGTTGCTTTTATTTTTTTTATTTTATACTTCCCTCTGTAAACAACTAAAGCGTATCTAAATATTCTCTGTGCGTATGGGTTTATTATCATGATAATTATTTATAGAGATAAATATGTTTATTTGGGTCTGTGCCTAGGTTATTGAGATTCTCCTACAATATACCCAGTGTACCTCACATTGTCCAGATTAAATATTATGATTTTAGTATTTAGAATTTCTTAGTTGGCTATTTTCCATTAGTTGATGGTTTTGCTTTATAAAACGGTAATTGTTACCTGAGTTAAAGTAGAAGACTATACTATCTTGCTGCCTGAAAAAATATTAATTAGTGCTTAAGTTCTAGTTTGTATTATTGTGTTTCACAGAGTCATCTGGAGTGGAATTTATTTATTTAGATATTTAATTCTGTAATTATTTTTTCTGGAAAGACAGAGTGCTCTTAAAAATAATATTCTTCGACAGAGACATTCACTGGAATGCATAGCGAATCGAAACCTGGATTTATAATACAATGTTTCTACAAAAGACCTTTGGCACATCAAGATTATAGAGGTCATCACAGACACCTCAACACTTCAGCATTGGACTTAATTTGGATTTCTACTAAAGTTTGCTCAATTATTGGGACTTGTATCTGTTATTTAAGGTTTATTTGGGAATTAAATGTGCAGTACCGTAAGCTATATTTTTCATTTTCACTTTGTATTCTACAGCAAAAGATTGTTTGCTTCCATTCCTCAATTTATGACAGTTCAGTTGGTCTCGCCAAAAAAGATTCAGTATATTTCTGTACCTAGAGATAGTTTTGTAATTTTATAACGCAAGGACCTGTTTAACTTTTAATGTTTCAAGCAATAATGAATCATGTTGATGTATTTGTGCATTTTGTATTTCGCACATATAATGTTCTTAAATAGTATGGGGTGCATGGACACCTCTAATAATTACATCAAAGTATATAAAAAGTGCAATACCAATAGTTGGCTAAGAAACGGAGCTAGCTTCCCATGGCAATATACAAGGCAAGTAGAATATCTCGAAAATGATGGCAATAATCCTGAATTGCATCAAAAGGATTAATGCACGTTGTTTGTAAATATTTTAACACAGGGACATTGTTTGCATTTGCGCTGTAAGCGTCACTGCGTGTCACAAATCGTCTTCAGCCATGAAATACTTTAACAATATGTGCGTTTAGGTCTTAGATATATAATTTTATTTTACTATTAGCTTTCATGGACTAGTATTTACAAATGAATGATATTCTTGTGTTTATATGTATAATAACTATTAAAAAGTATTATATTTGGCCCATAACTTTATAACTATTTATATTAGTAAGGTTGGTGCGGTGTCCATTTGTTGTGTAAAGTCTGTCCCATGTACCTTGAGCCTTTTGATGAATTCCAAAAATTGTTTAAATTTCATATTTGCAGCGCATGCATGAGATTCCTTTTATGTGCATTCCTTTAAGAATATGTCAGCATATAAATTATATGTTTGAAAGCCTTTATTAGTTAAGTATGTGGCATATACTTAATGCCTTATATTCATTTATTAATGCAGAATGAATGTTTTCACTTCTAAGGAATCAGATTGGAGTAAATCTATATCTTTTGTGAATACGCTAAGTTACCATGTTGCAAACTATCCGAATTGGCTTCTTGTGGGGCTGATGATGGAACCTGGGCATGCTGTTGAGAAAATACTTTAATATTGGTATTGCCCAATGGAAATGTTAACTAACTGGTTCATGACAAAAGGAATGCCTAATGTTCGGTACTTTTTCCATGCATGGAAGTGTTTGCTCTGCTAATAGACATTGTGTTTGCCCACTTGCAACGAAACAGTTACTAGACTTGATATAGGTTCATGTTGTACATATAGCTTCTTACAAAGTACATCATTGCCTTCTTAGTAAAGTCACTTCTTCTGCCGGTGTCACCGGTATCATGCTCACTAAAAGCCTTTAGTACTGTAACATTCAATATGGATTTGTTGAGTTATGCTCGATACAATTCAAGCTATTCTGATATTGCGCAGAGACACTAAACACTCATCCAGGATAGCGGTAGGAATTTATCGGAATCAGCTCAGATAGTTGAAAGATGAAAGTCTGTAAAATGTAAATCGTATATCATGATGCTTTTTATAAACATTTACGTGAAATATTATTAAACAGTATGAGTCTCATGCCGACTTTAGATTTGAATATTTCTAATTACAAGTAGAATGTACGTGTCTCAAGACAGAGATGCTATATAAATGCCAAATAAAACGTGCAAGAATATCATATGTGATATAATTTAGACAAGGAGTTTCATGCAGCGGCACAAAAACAATGCTTTAGAGCAAAAGCACTGTTTTATTACAAGGCTGCATCAACATTCAATATATCTTTTTTGGTTAATGAAATAGTCGTTAAGATAATGGCTCACTGACCCACTACCAGATTTTTGTTATGCTACATAAAATTCTAGCCATTCTGTAATTGTGCAGAGAAAACAAAAGTCACACTCGTTCAGGATAGCGGTAGAAAATGTCACGAATCAGTTCCGATAGCTGTAAGATGAAAGTCAGTAAAATGTAAATCGTATATCTTGAAGCTCTTGTATACAACTGAACAAGGAATATAATGCCGACCTTATATCTAGATATTTCCAATTCCAGCTGGTATGTACGTGTCTCAAGATAAAAGGCCTGTATGGGTACCAAAACCCTTACAACAATAACTTTTTTGATGTAATTCAGACTAGGAACTTCAATCAAAACAATGACTTGTTACTGCGTGAATCGAAGAGGAAGAAAACCCACATTACCCAGGTGGAGGTATGTCTTGCTGCTAGGTGAAGGAGGTTATAATGATGTTTGTCTGATGGCATTAATTAAGGAAAATATTTTTAAAAATAAAGTCATATTATTCATTTACTTGTTCCATTTCATATCTCCCGTAACATGGCTGGCCGTACGGGTGCCACCGATGACTTAGCGACAATCTCTTCTAATTTCGATCTGTCCTCCACAGCTATTTGGAACCTACAAAATCCATGCCTGTCCACTAGTTGGTGTTTTATTTCGATCGCTATTCTGCCGTCTTCGTTTTCTCTTTCTTCTCACTGTCCCATGTATAATTGTTTTTAAAAGGCTCCCTGAACGTGGCACGTTACGATATCATCTTTGTTTGTGTTTATTTGCGATGGTGATCAGATCTTCATAAGGTCCAGCTGCAGTTTGGATTCTGATGCGTATCTCCTAGGATGTTATTTTAAGGATCTTTCCATAACATCTCATCTCAAAGGCATATAGTTTCTCTGTAGTTCTGCTGTTATGGCCCATGTCCCACGTACTTACAGGAATATGTGATCTTAGATTAAAGCGTGATGTTGCTTACTTCCTACCAGGTTTAAGCCTAGCCAGATCAGTATTTGTCTGCACAATCCTGAAATGAACCTCAAGTTTTCAACATTCGTCAAAGGCGATAGCACCTAGGAACTTGATACAAGTTAAAAGATCACCCTGAATTTAATCCCATTATGTAATATGTCTATTTTGAAGGTAGTGGAGAGTATAATGATCCCATGGGAGCACACAATCTAACTTTTTGAGCAAAGGAAATATTTTATAATGATAATAAAAGTGTATAACTGAAGCCAATATACAAATGAATGTACGTACGTATCCACAAAACTGCAATCTTCATAGCCAGTGTTAATTGCAATATGATGTAGAAAACCCTTATCTCAATAATATAATAAATTTTAGAGCTAAGTCTAAATTTAAGGCATTTATTAGTCTAACTGTAAGTGAAAGTTCGATTTCAACCAATACTACCTGGATTTAACCAACTGTAATTAGATCGGTGCAAAAATGCTTTATTGAAGTGTACTAATATGCTCTACATTTAAAATTAGGTATAGGGATGCATACTTTGCAAAAAGGATTGCAAACCTAGAATGGCAATGGAGTCAACTAAACATATAACAAACAAAATGCTCGATGCCTTGCATCTATGGAACTGTTTAGAAGGAAACAATCTAACAACAAATAAGTCGCTTTTGGAGGACTTTGACGTACACTAATTTCAGTGTCTTTTAAAATGATCATCTGGGTGGAAGAAATCAAATTGTCTTGTTGCTAACTTGAGAAGATTTGTAATACCTACTAGTCTTAGAAACTCTGTTATCACTAATACGATAACATTAACTATAGGCAGTTACACACAAAAAAAAAAACACATGCTGTGAATTGTTTATAGATAATAATAATACTAATAATAATAATACTAATAATAATAATAATAATAATAATAATAATAATAATAATGATAATAATAATAATAATAATAAACAACTGTCATGTGCATAGGTTATTATTTGCAGTTTTGCTTTTAGCACATATTATGTGTATGTACTACACAGCAATTCAACTAATGAAAATTGATAATAAATGTATATGTTATGAAACATTGGAAGGCAATTGGAATATCATATCATTTGGTTGAATGGAATATGTTTCAGCTAGAGGTGTTTCTATAGTTGTAACGAAAGTATAATTATTATTGAAAATTGAAATAAAGTATTTTTACTATAGATTATTGAGTGTGGTTATTAATTATATTACGAAGTTCAGCGGTATATAAATTTGTGCTACCCAAGCTGTTCTTACACTAAGTATCTTGTCAAGCAAAGACGTTTTCTAAGTATTCATAGTATTTGAAATCTTTTCATAATTTTCATTGGTAGTCTCAATCTTTAAATATGTATGAACAATTAACACGACTTTAATTCTCATGAATCTTTCAAATACATTCCTGTCTGTCTGTCTGTCCATGCATTAGCAATGCAATGTATGTCCTATACCATTAAGTACTCATTAAATCTTTGACATGTTGCAGTGTACTCTTTAGATATACGTAATCGTTTTACATTTTTAATTCTGATTCTTCGGATGCGATCAATTATTGGAGATAATTTTCCGAAAATCTAAAGAATTTCAGTCTTGCAGGAAAGAATCTAAAAGCTAGTTTGCGTTATATGAATTTTACTTAAGGATGAAACTCTGTGGTCTTACTTTAGGGATGGTTCTTGCGCGTAAACTTTCCATGTGTGACATTTCTGATTATTATGAGATTCCAAGATTATAACTGTACAACTATAACAATAACTATAACTATAACTATAACCATAACGATAGATATATATATATATATATATATATATATATATATATATATATATATATATATATATGTAAGTGTGTGTGTGTGTGTGTGTGTTATTTGATGCTAGCATGTAAAGAAAGAAAAAAAAATATATTGAAATATTGCTTATGACATTCGTCTTGAACCTGTCAGATTCACGGCCATTTTCATTTTAACATCTACTTGTGTAATTCTTTTCTAATTGGAAGTTCTATTATTCCTGTATGACTATTTCAAAGACAATTTATTAGCTCCTGAAAATAATGTACAATATAAAACAGATTTATCGGATTTGCAGGAAATAAATGATCACAAAGATTCAAAACAATCTATATAACCAGTGTTGTGTACATTCGACAATAATGAAAAATATGTACCAGATTTACATAAATTTAAAAATCTGCGATTAATTATGGTTAGAGATTAAACAAAATATAAAGAGTTGTCCTTTTTGGACTGCAAATGTGGCGTAAGCTTTATTTGGAGCTCTCAATACAACCTTGATGCAAAAATCCACTATCGATTTCGATAAATATTTTTTGTAAACACTAAAAATGCTCTATTGGTGAACAAAATGGAATAATTGAGAACACGAGTAACGATAAACTGATTAATGCATAAGTCAGACATACATGGATTTACAGAATATGACGCAAGGAATCGAGATAACGAAAGCAAAGTGACGATCGAGCTCTATTTAATTTGAAGACTTTTGAAAAGAAAGATTAATGTCCATTTTAAATGTGTCATCGACATTTACATCCCACTAACGTATAACAGAAAGGTCACGATCACGTTTTTATTGCCAGGACCAAACAGAACAAACCTTTACTTTTTAATTAAATCTCTTATGTAATACGCATTGATCATATGAGAACAACAATAAAAGTGGTGACAAGAAATGTTTTAATCAGTTTAAATATGAAACACTTTAAGGATACATAAAGAAACTGTACAGTATACACTATTCGGAAACTGTATGTAGTATTTTGAAACAGCATGGAGTATTTGGAACAGGAATGAAGAGAAACTTGTTCCCAATTCATATTCATATAATTTTTAAAATTTTTCAATTTATCAATTACATTTACTATCACATATAAGTAGGACACATACTAATGGACAGTTAGATATTATACAATCTTCAACAAAATGCAATATCGTGTATTTAATTAGATATACATTTAAACGTGAACTTTAACAGCAAGTTTTCAACAGAACAGCACCTATGACAAACATTTCGGAAACCAGCTGCGTATGACAGACGGTATGTCTAACTGATTGATCCAGCCAAATGAAGCATTTCCAAGCATTTTATGTATCGATATTACAATGATATCAGCCATATATGCTTCAGGAAATTTGAGAAATGTATAGGTGTAAAATATTTCCTATTTAAGGTGTTTGAATTTCCTATTTAGCCTAATAGAAAAGAATGGACAGAATAACAAATTCTGGGAGTCTATGAGTATTGACTAAATAGAGTATGTGTTTCAGTAAAGACATAATGGTAATATTCAGAACGAGAAAGATTAGTGGACGTATTAATAACTACAAAACGACTCAAATTCTCCGTTAACCCAACCTAACTCTGTACCATGTTGTTGTTTTCTTTATTAATTAGTTATTAATTAGGTGATATGGTTTTCTATGTGATTAATCAATATACCAGATTAGGACATCTCTATGCACAGAACAACTGATTAAATACTTCTAAAAGTGATAGTGCCTACATTGTCAAACGAGTGAGTAGTTATGTTGGTATTTCAAGGTTTAGCAACCGAAACTTCAATCAATCAGACCATACTTCAAGTGGTTGTAAAACACATATCCCTGCTCTACCCCACTGTGTTTCACCAACCAAACGTATGCACCTATGATCAAACATTATCGATAAAAAAATACACTCGGCAGTCAATTTTACGTTGATATCTGAATAATTAGTCACTCCAAAGAATGTTTGTACATGGTTATTGGATGAGGAGCTCAATAGTTTATATGAATGTCCCGCGGGAAGGGTCTATGAATGTGAGTGGGTGCGAACATGGTGGATATGATGGCAGTGTAAATCTAGGACCTCTGAATTGCAAACAAACCAATTTTCAACCATATATTGATGCACCTCTCTCTCTCTCTCTCTCTCTGTGTATATATATATATATATATATATATATATATATATATATATATATATATATATATATATATATATATATATATATATATATATATATATATATATATATATATATATATATATATATATATATATATATATATATATATATATATATATATATATATATATATATATATATATTATGTAGGCTCTTATGTTAAGCAACAGATGATGGAGCTTATTCCGTTTATTGCAAAGTTGGCCACTGCTACATTGTACGCATGAGTATGGCTCAGTTTTGGCATTTATTTGCATTAACAATATGGTCCCTTCATGCCAATTAAAAGTATATATGGTTATACGGAGAGGATCTAAATAGTTGATATTATGCTCCTGTAGTTCGTTTCCTGAATGTAGGAAGACACCTTGGGCTGTCATGAAAAGGGTCCTAGTCTTGTAAATGTTCATACTTGGCTCACTGAACAAACGTTAACTGAAATGTATCTAACATCATTCTACTCCCCCATCATACACGTTTCAAAACTATTGGCTCAATCTCTACTCATTACAGTATCAATGACCTAGCTTTCACAGAGTTTTGAGGATATAATACATATGTTACGTATGTTTTTGTATAGATAGATAGATAGATAGATTAGATAGATAGATAGACAGACAGACAAACAGACAGACAAACAGACAGACAGATAGATAGATAGATGCATAGGATACCTGCGCACGTTTTATCATCTTTCAGTATAGATGGCGGCGGAAGTCTTAAATAAATGACAAAACTGAGCCGTTGGGGGGGTATATTGGAGCTTACAAAACCCTAAGAAAAGTACACCAACGTTACTACCAGTCTGGTATGTGGGGTAATGTTCGAGAGTATTGTGCGACGTCCTCCGTTGGCTCTCAGCAAAATAACCCGAAGCAGCCTTGCGAAACTTAACGGCATCAGGGCTGCGGACGCAGAAGTGCTTGTAACCCTCGATATTTTAGGATTTCATTCAAAGATGGATGAAAGAAACGAATGAATTCTTGTAGTTTGGGAGTTTTCACCAAGTAGATCGAGGTTTTGCCTTTGCATATTATTGAGGTCATTAAGGTTGCAAAAGAATTGGTTGACAATTTTGTTTGTAGATTTGGCGCGACTCCTTTGCTGTTGTCTGACCAAGGCCTACAAATTAGATAGTGTTATATTTAAAGAAATTTGTCTCATGTTAGGAATTAACAAGACTGGGGTATTTGCGATTTTGACAATTTTTCAATGACCAAAGACTAATAAATTGAGATCCTTGGAAATAAGGGAAACATGCACAATCAAGCCACGCTCACGCAGGTGCATGATTTGTTCGATATGAAAATCATTGCCTGTCACAATATATAACATAACTACTTATAATAGCTCTTTGAAGTATGTCTTCAAAAATAGTGCGGTAAACAAGGACATGTACAAGCCGTGTGCACAACATTTAATATAACCAGTCAGGTAGACACTCTAAGTTCAAATTTCTAAAAACATAATCATCATGAGTAAGTGATGTACTAGTATTATGTAGAACAAAGTGTTCAACATGGGTGATGTCAGCCTCAAAATATGATTTCCTGGTAGTAGCTAACGAAAATATTTTAATGACTACTCCTTGGTCACTTTAGCAGATGTCTGCCACACTCATCAGACTTGACTAGTGCTGAAGATAGATAGGTCCAACATGTTACAAGAGTCACATTATTTATTATGTATTGCATACTTTTTTACGGTTAGTCATTTTTATGGTTTGCATTTTATGAACAATCTCTTAGTGTGTTCTTTATCATCGCATAGTTTTGAGCATATTTTATATCATGCGATTTATAAACGTATGAATATGGCGCACGTCGCCTTACGTTAATGTGAGCACACACATTAATACCACTTTTCCCAAATAAACTTTACAGCAAAACATAATCAAAATATCTAACATGGTCAGTAGCATTGATGCATAATGGGTAAAAAATAAAAGCATATCCCTCACAAAAATATCGGCCATCCATTCTTCTTCATACTTTCAAATTAAATTGTATTCAGTGCCAATATGGAGAGATTAGAGGTAGACGAGATTAGACGATTATTTCGTCTAGTGTACACTAGTATAACTACGGCAACAATAGCGCATACTTGAATGTAATTGCAAATTACAATCAAACTGGCTTTCGTTTTACTTTTTTCTTTACAAATGTTACGAAATTAGCATCGGTGTCAAATGAAATAAAACAAGGAATTTCAGATCGTTCATTGGGCAGATAGCGACAAAAGGAAAATGTCACTTGTGTGCATGTTTGCCGAATACAATATATTTTGTTGCTTATTTGACAATAATTGCTGACCACAATATCAAATAGCACTGTATTTTTGAAAGGAATGTTCAATGAGTAGTTGCTTGAAAAAACAAGCCAAGCGACATTCATGCCTGATGTAATAATCTTTGTCAACATGAATAAACAATATGTATTATAAATGTGTTACAATGATAAGGGCTTTCTTCAATCCGTTATATATGGTCTGTTACAGTATGTTTCATAAACCCGACTTTTAGCATTATCTCAATCTCTTTCAATTCACATTTCTCATTTGTCATGGTCTCACTTAGTTACAGCTATTCTTTGCCCCTTTCCCTTCGGTGACACATGTATCGGTTGTTAGTATTTTTTGATTGAATATAAATGTTTCAGGCTTTATATCAGTTGTAACTTTGTATTATAAAAAAGCCCCACTTTTGACACTGATCTCTTTGTCTCGAAATACCAACTTTACTTTGCGCACATACTGTATTTGGGGGGTGGGAGTGTATGGAGACAAAAGTGTTCATGGGGATTAAAACATTTACACAAACAAACATACACACACACAAACCAAAATGCATTATGTAGACTAGACGCACCAACTATCATACTAATCTTGGAATGGTTAAACAAACTAAATCTAATCCAAACAATCATAATATCCATCGCACTATCTACACCGTCCAATACCCGATACACACACATAATCCAAAACACATTTTGTATTCACCACAATCTATCTGACCAAACGCGGAAGGATTGAACATGCTACATGCAATTCAACAAACATAATATCCATCACATCATCTATGCCATCCAATACATACATACATACATACAATCATACATACATGCATACATGCATACATACATACATACACACACATATACATTCATGCATGTATGCATGCATACATACATACATACATACATACATACATACATACATACATACATACATACATACATACATGCATACATACATACATACATACATACATACATACATACATACATACATATATACATACATACGTACATACATACCCACACTTACTATCAGAAGAAACATGTTTTTGTAAAAGGAGCTGAAATCGCACAAATATACTATCCAAACAAACCCTATACCATCCAAAACCACACACACACACACACACACACACACACACACACACATAGACACGCACACATAATCCTAAAAGGTTATAGAAAAGGGTTTAAGTCTGAGTGAAACATATGCAAACAAACCAACACAGACACACAACAGGGAGAAAAAACAAAATCACATATAAAAAGAGTGAAACCGTATATTTTTTGTACGCAAGTGAGTGGCCATGAAAAGGGCCATTGGGGCTTCTTCTTATCGTCTCACAGTAGGGCCGTTCAGCAAGGCTCTCTTCAGACAGCCTTTGCTTTCTACATACAGTTTTCTCTTCCAAATAGCCGTGTTCGTCATCTTGGTGATAGACAACGATGATATCATATACATCAGATAGTTCGGGTTGAATTTCATCCCCGATATGAGTGTTGATGCTTCCACACTTGCTAGCATGGTATACGGCTTAGACTCTCCAATGGTCAACACTATATGCATCTTGATCGTGGCTGAGAACAGAGGAAACCCTGAGATGAGACGCTGTAAATATTGCCTAAGATTAGATCGAAACGGATTGACATGTTTCACCCAGTCCAGAAGATTATGATTTTAATTTAGTGTTTTCTTTCGTCTTCGCAATGCCTTGTGCTGGCTCCAGTACCTTCACCATCTTCTCTCTCGTTACCTAGGGTAAAACATTTTACACAGAGACTACAGAAATAATCGGTGAACTTTTTACACTAGCAGAACGAAGTAGAACAAGTCTTTGTTATTCAACAACAACAAGAAGGGGAAAGAAGAAAAAAGAAATGAAAGTAAAAATGAGCAGGACAGAAGAATGGCACTGAAAACCAAATTATGTATGTGCTACAAAACTTTTGACCGAATTACGGTATCTGAGACAAAAGTACCAAAGTCTTAAACTCGGCGCAAAAGAAAGACACCTTCACGAACCAAATGCTGAAAGCCAGCCCCCCCACACACACACACACACACCACCACCACCACCTCTACGCTCACCACCACCACCTCTACGCTACCAATGAGTTTCCTTCAGCATCCGTGACTAGCAAACCATCTACAGTAGCAGGTGAAAAAGTAGGTCTTGGTCATGGTAAGGGCTTAAGACAGTAAAAACTCCAGTGCGTGATTCTGTATAAACGAAGAAACACCCAACGTTCGTTTTCAGGTCTACCCACCTCTCTAAAAAGTAGATACTACTCCAAAATTGCCATATCTAGTAAAACTTGAATCCCTTTTCCCATGTTGGAATGGTATGCATGTTATGGGTGCGTGTTCATTCGGTTTCTCTGCAACATTCTTTCGTATAACGCTAATCAAAGCTCTGGTCAGAAGGGTAAACTGTTTTGTCCCTTCCATCTTGACTATTTGAAAGTTTATATATATATATATATATATATATATATATATATATATATATATATATATATATATATATATATATATATATATATATATATATATATCCCTTTGCTTTTAAAATCCAGTCAAATGTAATTTCGCAATCGATATGAAGTTATCTCACGATTTCAATGAGAAAAAAAAGAAAGTAAGAGGCAGCGACGTGACATAACACCTCACTCGAGATGACGTGTTTTCTCAACTAAATGCCAGTGATTTTGAAGATTACATGATCAAACTGAATCAACGAATTCCACGTCTAACCCCAAGACTAAGAAAGGTTACTTCCAGCGAACGTTGACCATTACGTTCCGAAAATCATTACTACATTCTAAAGAAGCAAACAAGTACATCCAAGCTTAGAACCACGGCCTATGATTACACCGTTAAATTTAAAGTGTTAAAGTCCGAATTTCACGCCCTAGAAAGCAGAAAGTTTCATGAACGATTTCTGGTATTCCTTGTTAGCGACCCTGAAACGACAATGTCAAGCCAAAGAAGGCTATCGTTTGAGACTCTCCTTTCATCAAGGCAGTTGGAAATTCGAGACCAGTAAAATATAGCGTTGTTTTTCGTAGGCTATGTTACAATTTATCACGTCAAGGGTTTTTTACCGTGGGATAAAGTGTCGATAATAGTGCGCTGTTAAAACGTTGGTTATTGTTATTTTGACGTTGATACAACCTTACCGCTCCCCTATTGTACAAGGCAACGGTGACCACGAGCTCACCCTGAACGGATTGTATTTCACTATGTTGACGATTAATTCTGTAACACCCACCATGAATCTATGTCCTCGGCTTCGTTTTCGTAAATCGATGGTATGTCGACATTGCCACTTAAAGAGGGATCACTGACGAGTAGCAAACTTCGATTCAATCTCATCCTCTGTTCTATTTGTCTAAGGAGTACCTGCACGATCACATTAAATGTAATGCTGCGATGCTCCTCTTATTGAGAAGCTAAAACCCTGCGTATTCCTGCTTCCGACCTAGCTGAGATCTCAACGATCAGAACAGCGTCATCAAAAACAAAAGCAAAACTCCTGTCGAAACCAGCAAAAGCCTGAAATCGTTTTCTGAACTCCACTGCTTATACTAATACTGGTTTTCTTTAATTGGTTGCTAAAATTAAACAAATCAATAAATGAATGCAGCAAAGGTGTATCCTTATAACGTTCCTGATGTGGATATAACAGTTAACCCCTGCTAAATTATCAGGATGAAATCATAGCACTGGCGAAAACCGATGTAAATTACGTTCTCGAGCTGATTTTTTCCGATGTGCCGAAGCCGTAGCGTCATGTGTACACCGCTCAGCAGATACCGGTTCAAAGATATAATGTGGCATCACACCCAAAATAAACTAAAATGTTTGTAAACTTGACCGCACTACAGCGAGATCAATTTTACATTTTGCTCAACTTCAGCACACGCACTCCATTCCCCGACCGAAAGAAATTTATTAAATTTGCTTAAGTGTTTAAACTTATTTTTGAATTGATGGGATTACCCGAGTGCGCAGCGATATGCTGGACAGAATCAGGCATAACGTTAAAGGTCTTACGATAAATTATTTAATGTGATAATGTGCCGCCGTCGGAAGCCACGAAATAAATTCATCAGGATGACCAATCCATCTGATGAATGATTTTTCTCCTTTAGTCGAAATGATTTTTCTATCCTGAAAATTTCCTTTTTGGTATTTTGCAGTTCCTGGTTGTAAAAGAGCCCACGATAGTTTCTCCTGTTGCGTCTTTAAGCGGATATGTTACAGGTAATGTTTCCGAGTTGCATCTACCACAAACGTTTCTTCAGTGCACATGACTGTGTACCCTTTTCCAAACGTACCTTTCTGCCTGCTGATTATCACCCTATCCCCAATGTTAAAAACTAAAGCGTCTTGCACTCTTTGTTAATGTTCGCTTTGTCCGGCTTCTTTTGGGAGTTATTTTGTTATTCTGTTTTGTTTCGTGTGGCTGTATTCGTCAACGAATGCAAACGAACCACAAGTACTATCATCGATACTTTAAATTTAAAGTAAATTATACACAGCCTCTTTTGGGTGACCTGTTTTTGTATATCGAAAAGCATCATCTGGAGGTGGTAAACCAAAAGAAATAAAATATTTATCTTTCTGAACAGGATCATTGACTACCGCTACCCCATGCGTCCCATGCCCATCATAATAAATTTGAATATTATTCACGCAATTTTCCTAGGAAGCTGATCCTTTAGAGAGAAAAAATTTTTTGAAATGTTTAACAGTAGGAGGTAATCTTTTTCGATGTCAAAATTAGAAAGAGGTTTAATTGTGGTCTTGTTCATGGTAATGCTACTCCTCGACCTCTTTTTTCCACAAACCCTCACCTTTCCAGAAATTGGAGTCCTCCTCTCCTAGATATATTGTCCAAGAATCCTAGCAGAATCGGCCCGCCACACCGGTTAACAAAGGCTCGCAAAAACTTCCTTATTAGGATAACTGTGCCCATCTGAAATATTTGCATTTTAGAGTCTCAATATTGGGCCGTCGCTGGCTTCGTCGTGGCATGTTTGATACAGGACATATGAGATATTTTCATAAATAGCCAGTGCATTTCCAGAAATGCCTTGCATTTTACACTTGGTTGTCTATAAAAACAAATGCCTTGCATTTTACACCTGGTTGTCCCTAAAACAAATGCCTTGCATTTTACACCTGGTTGTCCCTAAAACAAATGCTTTGCATTTTACACCTCGTTGTCTCTAAAACAAATTCCTTGCATTTTATACCTGGTTGTCCCTAAAACAAATGCCTAGCATTTTACACCTGGTTGTCTCTAAAACAAATGCCTTGCATTTTACATCTGGTTGTCTCTAAAACAAATGCCTTGCAATTTACTCCTGGTTGTCTCTAAAACAAATGCCTTGCATTTTACACCTGGTTGTCTCTAAAACAAATGCCTTGCATTTTACATCTGGTTGTCTCTAAAACAAATGCCTTGCATTTTACACCTGGTTGTCTCTAAAACAAATGCCTTGCATTTTACATCTGACTGTCCCTAAAACAAATGCCTTGCATTTTGCCTAATGATCATCTTTAAAATGCCTTACATTTTAGACGATACTGGTCTCTAAACCACCACATTCATTTTTCCGTTGAGGACGTCTAACGTCATGAACCGATCAGAGATGACTAAAGTATAACACGTATAATCCCCACAAGAGGCTGAAGTCCACCGGGTTTCAATATCTGATGATGAGTCTTTAAGTAGCTTCCGATGTTTGGAGACATTGAAATGAATCACGGGGTATAATGCTACAAAATCTTCTAAAGAAATTCGGGTCCTGTGTCCGTGCCCTGGTATTGTTACATAGCCTCCATCAGCATCATGTACGCCCGAGACTAATTAATATTAGCGATATCAAAATTACATTCGAGTTCTTGTTCGGGATAGGGATCACTCCGATATTATCAAATATATGCTTGTTTCACTCATGATTCGCACGCCATGCAGCCAGATGAAAAGCCAAAAATACATGCTGGGAAGCTCACTACCCGCATTCTTCTCTACTCTCCAAGCTCTAATGACATCGTCCGCAGTAAATTGCTGTATATAAATAAGTTTTTGCGCAAAATAGGTTCTTTTTTTATCGTAACATTAATTTACCGAGAGTCTAAGTCAAGAGCATGCGTAATCGAGGGCGTGGTTTTGGGCATCCACAGTGATAACCAAGACAATGTAAACTGGCCATCTCCAACCACAGTGGCTTTATGCATGTACTGCGCAGGAGAATCCAACGTGTATTTTACGCCTCTAAATACTGTTATAATGTCCCTGCACATCCCAAAATTCGAACACAGTGGGAGCAGCATGCAAATTTTACGGTGATCATAGGTAAGAGAGCGTCGATCAGCAAAGCCTGTGATGCAATTGCCTGTACATGTTGTCGCTAAAGCAGCGGCTATAGCGGCGTGACGAAATAGTAAATGAATAGATTAGGCCAGAGATGCATCAGCAACCCCTGAGGGACGTTGATCTATGTTGAATAAATCACGTTGGACGCGGAAATAACCAAAGATACCGACCCTTGAGCGATCCAGCAGATTATGAGCAAACTTTTGATGTCGGTGATGTTCACTGTAAGCTCTTCTTTGACCGATGCTTATCATCCAACTCAAAAAACAAACTTGATTATCAACGGAAGATTAAAAAGAATCATCTACTTTCATGTTAGGATACATACGACTGACTAATTTGGTTAAATTTTAATACTGGATGCATTATGGGCCCTAGCGGTTATCAGCCAAGAAATTTCAGAGGCAATATCGGTGAAGTTATAAAACCACCAGCAGATATAATGATGGTTTGCAATCCGACTACTGGGGTTTCGGTAGCATAATAAAATTTTAGAAAAACTGTTACAAACTTCAGCCGAAGTCAACGCGATTTCGTAAGAGGATTTTGGAACCAACTGCAGTGGCGGATTCTACCGCACTGTCGAACTCGCCGAGCGAGTTTGAGATAAACACGTCATATGGTCGAGCGACATTACTTTACTTAATCATTTGCACAGAAATTTTTGTAACTAATTTTTACACAGAAATTTCAGCACCGTTTTTCACATAATATTTGGTATAGATCGTGCGACATCAATTTTTGGTTAAATAGTTTAGAATTTCCACGAATTCGTTATCGAGTTCTACTGTCGTAATAGCCGCTTGTTTGGAAGCAATGAGTAATTTTAATCTGGGTGCTGACAGTAACAAATATTAGATAAGCCACGGGTATTAGTTCCTTCATGGACCTTAATTCCCTTACCTTTTCTCAGATGTCTTCTTAATGTGGTGTTTACTTTGGTGCATTGTTCTGAAATAGTAATGGCGTAAGGTACGCTTCTTCCATTTTTTAGAATCAAAGATGTTCATTTCTTATTAATAATGTCGCACACTATTTTTGAAACCTTAATAGGATCAGGAGGATACGCGGATGATTCTGAACACGATAAAAATATGAATCCTTTTTGGAAGAATTCATCTTCAATAGGGATGGTACTTACAATGGGGGGTTGCTCATGTCCGCCGAGACAAAATTGCTAGCGACGGACTACCCAAAACCATGCCCACTGAAGACACCACCAGCAAGTATGTGGATTGATGCCACGTTAAAAACAATAATGGCGTCCAAATACTCCAGCTTCTGTAAAGCTTATTTTGTTTTTCATCGGCATTTGATATGGGCGTATAACACCAAGGAATAGACAACGGCGAGAATCACCTCTAAATTTTGGATTCCATCAAATAATTGTTTGGTGTACTTTCCCAACACATGTTCAAATAACAAAAAACACAACCAGGGCAACATAAAAAAAAAAACATTAGGAGATAAAAAACAAAATTATCCACGATGGATTTGATATCGCCAATGAATCAGAAACCTACTTAGTTCAGACCCACTTATTGTCGGTGTCATGAGCTCGTTACATTTGGGTTTTTCTATTTTTATTTCAAAATAAATTCATCTAACTGCTGAAGCAACTCCATTATTGTTATTTTAAAGATGATGATAAAAAGAAGTAATCCGGCAAATCGTTACATCACCAACGTCATGTTACATTCATTGAGACACTTGACGAGGCCATCGCCACTCTCTTCAGAAATAACGTAGATATCACGTTCAAACTCACAATCACTATAGCTGTCGTCGTTACACGAAGACAAATATTACTCACAGCAGAACAGCGAAAACGATTTATCCGGTTCCAACATTGGTAAGATATGTATGGTTCTGATTTTATTTGTATGCACATGCGCTTCGTGTATGTGCTGCACCTACTTTAAAAATATGTTACAATTACCACAGACATAAGGTTAGAAGATGTCGGAATCACGGTAACTGGCCCACGTCATCAAACAGAAAGGATGTTGAGGATTGAATTGTTAACGCTTACCTTATAAACAGCGATGTTTCTGTTAATTTGACTCTCACTAAGGTGATATGACTTTGGTCCTGATGAAATTGTGCTGAACTTTTACGACGAGAAAACATTACAAATCACTTAAGATAAAGACCTCTTCATGAAACACAGCAGGTGCTTCATCACCAAGTATCAGCTTTTGGAATTTATTCACACAAGAACAGCGTAATCACAACGGGGAAAAAACGGACACGATGCCACAGGGCACTACTAAAATGGATATTTTTGACATCGGAGGTAATCCATAAAGTCATATTTAGGGTAACACGGATCTGAACACAAGATGGGGTTATAACAGGAGGATTAATGTCTTGTCAGAATGAACCTATTATGATTAAATACCGTGTCATGTATTAGAAACAGCCTTTATACATACCAATATTTTGTTTCTTGTCAAGATTGATATTATGTATTTTAGCTATCCCCTATAGTACATGATTTAAATCTCAATGTTGTATCTCTAAATTTAGCTTAAGAATGTTAAATCAAAACTGATTTTAAACTTTAAATCTGATCATACACTCAAACTCAAAGTTAATACCGAGAATGTGTTTAAGATGTGTCTAACACACGATCATCTAATAAATCGTTTGCGCTAGACAATATGGTTACAGCTTAGTATTTTTTGCACATTTTAAAACGCGAAATTGATATTAGTGTATTTTCATTTCTAGACATATTCAGAAATCATAAACAAGTGGAGTAACCTTCTTTTTTCCTCCACAAAGATTAGAATTCCGGAAAATTAGAAATTTCATATGTTGTGCATACTTAATTTAATCGTTTGTCAGTTAGGTTTAAAACATTTGTTTCATTACATGTTATTTTAATGTAACATTGTTTGCTGGACTTGACCTTGTCCAAAACTGAGTTCATTTCTGCTTTACCTGATTGACCTTTTTCATTCTTTTATTTCATTTATGCAAACAACTAATACTGGCTTCATTATTCTCAACGTATACGAGTTTAGTATCAGGATTATTATTCATGTAAACAAGATAAATATGTTAATAGGGTCAGGGTTTTGGTTGTTGTTGTTGTTGTTGTTGGGTTTAACGCCATTTTTCAGCACAAGATAGGCTATACATGGCGGCCAGTATGACTGGTGGAGGAAGAACCCTGGAAAACTCCGGGAAGAACCACCGACCCACGAGAAGCTACTGGCAGGATTTCTCACATACCCACGTTAACCGAGCATGAGATTTGAACCCACGCAGTCAGAGGTGAGATGGCAGTGATCCAGAACGGTAAGTGCTTTGCCTTTTTTCTGATAAGTCTTCTTCTAATGAAAGTGTTCTTATTCGGGGAGTAGAGTGCGGTTTTGTTAATGTTCCTCTGCATTGTGTGAATCTGTCCATCAGACTTAGTCTCAAGAACAGTGTGTTCTTTTCCCATTGAGGGCATTCATTTATTACTAGACAATGACCTAGCTGGAGATAAGGTTGAGGTTAATCCACCTGTAACAGACAAACATTCTTTAGATCAGAAAGTCGATCCTATTGAAAAATAATTTCCTGATTTATACCCAGCTTTTGCAGTTACTAGAGCTATGACAAAGAAAGCTCCTGAGAATGATGTTGACCAGGAAAGTATTCCTTAGCAGGCACATGTACAGGTCAGGCTTTTGATGAAGTCATTTTCACTCGTTGTTTGGATCAATCAAAGGGTATTAATCACAGTGATCCTCTTTTAACTACTCATTCTCTTTATTCTAATCAGGGTGCTAAACCACAATCACTTGTCGTCGAACATGAAAAAGATCCTGAGATCTCTTATTTGTTTCTAAGGACCATTAGTGAAACTGAAGTCACATAAGTACATATTTGTTATTTCATTACAAATGGGTTTCTTATGAGAAAATATAGATCTCCGGAGGTACCTGCTGGTGACGAGTGGTCAATAAAATATCAAGTCTGGCCCACGAAACTCGTTTGGCTGGTCATGGATTCATTAGACATCTGAAATGACTTATATTGCCAAATATTAAAAGTGATGATAGTAAATACTGCAGATCTTCTCACACTTGCCAAATGGTAGGAAATCCCAATCAGAAGATACCTAAGGCTCATCTGCAACCTACTCGTGCATTTGACGAACCATTTATCAGAATAATGGTAGATTGTGTTGGTTCCTTATCTACGTTCAAGTCAGGTAACCAATACTTGCTGACCACAATGTGTGCGTCAACAAGATTGACAGACGTCATTCCTTTGAGGAATACTAAAACTAAAATAATAGCAAAAGCGTTAAAAACGTTTTCACTCAATTTGGCCTTCCCAAATCTGTTCATCCTGATCAAGGGCCTGCTCTCTACTGTAAGACTAATAATAATCGTACATGCCGATTTTGTTTTTGCTTTTGAAGGATTATCCATTTAAACAGGCAGTAAAGCGTTTCTACCATACACTAGGGAAAATATCGGGTTCTACTGTTCCGTACGTAAAAAGCATGTTTGGAATGTCTCATCCAAGTTATTTTGTTTTCAATTTAGGTATTCGGGTTACTTTCATTATTATATCTCTCAATTTGTCTACTAGTTTGCGGTGATAGGGAGAAGCAATACCGTGATCAATTCTCAATTCTTGGCTAAATGTATAGGTCACTATAAGACTTCTTATTTACTATTTATCATCTCCATTTCTTGATTTAGTTATTTAACATGTGTGACCCCACTGGAACAGATTAGATGTCTATTATGGGATTAAATCGGTTACCTGTTGAAATTAGCTTGGAACAGTTTGCACATGTGCATGGCGACCTTAAATTAGGGAGAGGAAAGCAAAGACTGGTGACAGGGAGCTTGGTTTGGGGACTGAAAGTAAAATATTTTGGAAAAGGAGTTGGAAATATGTTTCTTCAAACAGTTCTTTTGCTCAATATTGTGCAAGAAACCCTTAAATGTACTAATCAAATATATAAGTACAGCCACTCTATACCAAAATCTGTGTTTTTAATAAGTATATAACACACGTTAAAACATTGGCTAGCATTATTTTGAGAAATGGGTGTGGAGGAAAGATAAAGATGTTTTATGTCGTTAATCCTTCAGAAGATATGAAAATGGTTCCAAAATCGACTTGCCATATATGGAACTACATTTACAAGTTTTATATAGTGGCCCTGAAATTTTTAGAAGATAAGGAAGAGAGGTATGTATATGTTTTATAATAAAACAAAACAAATTTTGCATATTGTAGAAGAATATGAGTATCCTACTTTCACTATTGTCCTTTAGTATCGTATCTATACAGATAATCAGACATTATTTCGCTTTATTTAAAACCAATAATGGTATACGATACATTCACCTCCAATCCATAAGTAAGGGCAGATACGGAACGATTTTGATGGCGACTGTCCTACGCACTATAAGATTGAATATATTGTTCGAAGACTGTTCCGGTGGCCTAAGTGGTCAGAACCTCAGCCTCGGAAGAGGGAGGTTGCGGGTTCGAACCCTAGCCGAATCATGCGAAAGACGTATAAGAATGGTACTAACAGCTGCCTCGCTTGGCGTTCAGAATTAAGAGATTGGTGTTGAAGTATTCAGCCAAATGTCGGGGTGATGTGACTAGGTGGGAAATGATGACATATGCATGTGGCATGATTTATCAGTTCTGGACGCTGCAGACATCGCAGCGATATGATTCAAATTGTTAAAGCTTCTTTACAATTACAACAACAAAACAAACACCTTTTGTTTGAAAGTGGGATTTCCCCTAAGGTGGTAAGAGTTTCCTAAATTGATGGGAATAATATAGTTCGATCGTTAAAATAGGACATCGAGACAAAAGACCCCATAAACTAGAGAATTTTCAACAGTGGTATAGGCATTTTGTTCCTTTGAAGCAATGTATGCTGCAATATCTTAATTGAAGGGTGGTTCCCACACATTCACCTTCATCTTCCAGTCATCGTCCCCCTGCCTTTTACTACCATGATGGTTCCAAGCTTGAAAACATATCCAGCAGAGTAAAACGTACAGATTAAATCCTATTTATTTTGCATCTAATTTCATCAATGTCGAAATAATGTACACAACTGCAAGACTTAGTGGCTTTATTTCCATTTTTATTTAAACTGACGCAATCTAAGTTTCATTTCGTCCTTGGCTTAAATGCACTTATTTCACCGCTTTTTTTTTGGGGGGGGGTCATTATTAAAGATATGTCAAAGAAGTATTGCTCATTACGTTATGCTTAAAATGGAGAGACGCATGGATGACCATGGTAAAAGGCAGGCGGATTCTGAATTGCGCCTACCTCTAATCCCCATCCCAATTCTATTTCACTGCTTAAAGTATGCAACTATTTGCTTTATATGCCAGTTCAAGCGCTTGTCAAAGACCCATAGGAAGCAATTTCTTATGAGGGACTAATTGAAACATGGAGGGGAATAAATCAAGACTTTATCTGAATTTTTTCCCCAAAATAGGCAATATATTTGTTTGTAAAATTCGAAAACTAGGATTATCCTCTTCCCCCCCACCTCTACAATCCGTTCGCATTCATGAATTAGACTGTACTACGTCTTTGATCATGTTCTGTATACTATACTTGTATAATATCATAGAGGAGGAATGCAAACACTGTAATTCACAAAATAAAGGACACATCCAAGAACATTTATAGACCACATCCAAAACATAAAACTAGGGACTTGTATTCGAACGGTTAATTTCTTTACGATTAACATATCATTCCCTAAGAAGAAATTGGAAGAAACAATAAGGTATATAAACTTCGATTTCGGTGGAATTTCTAAGAACATAGAAACCAAATCTAGATAAATTCCTAAAAGCTTTCCCTACGATTCCGCTCAAAATGATATTTGATCAAATTTATGAGGTAGGAGATTACCAGCTACCCTCCTTCAGTTTATTATTAGATATGGTAGAAATATCTTCCCACAGAACATCAACATTCAAATATATAATATTGTACATAACAGTACATAGTATGCAAGTCAGAATGAACGTATTACAAATTAGCCACCACATGGGAATTTAAGTATGTGCGATTACCTGTAAGGTTATATATGGGATCACGATATAACACTCTAACTTGGAATAGATCATTTTCGCAATTGTCGTGACTACGTAACAGAGCATAAGAAATTTTAAAGTATCCAATATTTAGGCACTTGAATATGACGCTTAGCAAAACTAAACAATTGTTAAACCCTGACTTTTTCTTGTTCTTGTTTGTTTGCTTACTTGCTTGTTTTATTTGCTCCATGCAATTGTAGCAACGCTGAAATGTCTTCATAAATAATTATCAAACGTTCTAAAATTAATGAAGAACGTGCATAAGAATGAAATCTTCATTCAAACCAAAGTTTATTTCTTGTATTGATATGCTTGGAAGCGTTGACAATAATCGTTTACCTTTCCAGATATACTTAAAATGGGTATTGTTAATTAATACAATGACTATGCTTTTCGGGCAGGTTGTGGAACGTTCATACACAATATTACCCAATGAATCTGCACACTGAATTGTTAGTTAATTTAAGCTTTCTTGTATCGCACTGAATTATTTTGTTTGGTCGCATCTCAATTACATTGATTGTTAAAAAATATTGCTTATTGAGAGCTATTTGCATATATTTATAATTATTATATTAAATTAAATATCAAACCTCCATATAGGCAAACTCAGACGGGAGCATTTTTTTTAAGAAATGGTGTCCATTTTGCAACCACAAAGACAAATCTAGAAGACTGTAAAAGTAAATATGTTTTCTTATCGCAATGTCCTACTTTCCATCCAGAGATGAGTTTTAAACTTCGATATAATTTAACGTGATTGGAATGTATAATTTAAAGAGACTAATAGCATTCTCTCTTCTTCGTGTGTGTGTATGTGAGTAGAAAATATATATTTGCACATAAGTAGTGAATGAAGAACCTTGGCGACAATGGAACTTTGCATTACAGAATGCCCTGGGACACTTTGGCGACAATGGAAATTTAACATGGGGAAAAGTAGAGTTGTACTTTGGCGACAAAGGGAATTTAACATGGGGAAAAGTAGAGTTGTACTTTGGCGACAAGGGGAATTTAACATGGGGAAAAGTAGAGGTGTACTTTAGCGTCAAGGGGAATTGAACATGGAAGAAAAGTCTGGGACTAGTTAGGGTCGCGACCTTATTTTAATAAGGTCCGACCTTATGGGTCTATTTTTGTTATAAGAAAAGGGGTAAGCAATGAAAGTCAAGGTCTTTTCGAGACCTATGAAGGGGCCTTGAAAAGGGCCTTTGGTTTTATGTTAATATACCCTTAATATTAACATAGAGGGCATCCGTTATATCTTCTCCTTCTCAAACTCCTCCTGACTGCAGGGCCATACACAAGTACCCTCTTTAGTCATCCTTACCTCTCGATATATTTTCTGCGCATCTATAGGCTGGTGTCTGTCTATGGACAACAGTCCACTTGGATCGGACATACATTGTTATGTCCGTCCTGAACATCATCGATGAAATGAGAGTTGATGACTCCACGGTAGTCCACATGTTGGTGAACAGGTGATGGAATGCAGTGAACTGCGCTTATTTATAGGCAAGGAGAGGATCGAAACAGTTTGAGTTAGTGAACCAATCCAAACACGCGTTACAAAATTCAGTCACTCCATGTCCAATCCGAGGAGAGCAGTCTGTGACGTCACATTCTCTACATAGATTCGCTAGCGCCTGTGCGCAGTCAATCCAATCGACAGTTTTTGTGACGGAAACTAAGAAAACGATAAATTGGGGTCCATCAGCCGTGGAGACTACCCAAGGGAACCCGGACTTACTTTCAGGAGAGGTGAATTGGGATTTTGAGGATTTTATTACCTCGCAAGAATTTGTTCCGGTACCTTCGCCACCTTCTCCTTCGTTACCACACGTGGAAAATTTTAGACAGAGACAGAAAGAAGAATTGGAGAAATTTTTTACAACAGCAAAACGAAGCGGAACAAGCTTATCTCCTACAGCAACATCAGCAAGAAGAAGAAGAGGCAAGAAAAAAACAAGAAGAAGAAGCAGCAGCAGCAAAGAAACAAAAGGTGTGAAAGTCAAACGGTCATGGTACTGTTAGACATTTTAGCGGAGTTAAGAAGTCTGAAACAAATGTATCAGACTTCTTTATCACGACCGAAGAGAATACGACCTTCCCGAGCTAAACACTCCAACCCTGTCAGTAAGCCTCCCCTACCACCCTTAGTGATTTCAACCAAATCATCATCATCATCATCAACAGTACGCGTCCAGAAGTAGGCCTTGGCCGTGGCAAACGATTAATCAACAAGAACCCCAAAGACCCTTTTCAGGGCCACCCATATCTCTCGAAAAAAGATAGACCTTCAACTGCCAATATCCATTCAAACTAAAAAAAAAACAACAACATTTTACCCCTATGTTACATGTCTGTGTATGAGTGCGTGAGTGCAGGTTCTTATTTTAAAATCAAAACCCAAAGACACTTACCTTTATATCAAATTTATTCTTTTATAAATATTTACAATCCAATTCACAATACACAATATCAAACTTTCAAAAGTTCATAGATTTCTTCTCTTTTTTCTTCACTCTCTCTGATTTTTGAATTTCTTCACTGTCACAGCTTTTCCTCCTATTCCTCCTCACTTTCGTCCCTTCTTTTCTTCTCCTGTTTCTTTTTCTTCACCTGTCTGCTTTCTTCCTCTCCATCACTCTCATCTTCTTATTGCTCCTCTTGTTTCTTGGGCAATCTGGAGACCAATGTACTTTTTCTTGACAATGATAACAGGTATCTTGACTTTTGTCTCTTTTAACCCCTGTTTTGCTTTTTTGACGGTCTGGACACTCTGAAGACCAATGCCCTTTCTTCTGGCAGATATAACAAGTATCTTGACTTTTATCTCGAAAGGAAGGAGAGTAGTCCGACGGCTGGTCTGAAGGAATTTTTTTAATGACCCCTCGCAAACCTCTGATGAAATGTTCGATCTGGGTAGTCTCTTCCGTTGTTCTGCTCGGTTTGAGAGTGAAATGAATAGTGAAAGGACAAGACACATACCCTTTATATACGCTGGTCTGCCATGAATATAAAGTGACCCATGGTGTTTAAACTTTAGTCATTTGACTTTTTGCAGTCAAGATGAAACGATCCAATTCATTTGAGAAGAAAGAAGAAGAAAGCAAAAGCAGAAACGGGATCTATTGCCTTGTACAAGAGCTGAAGTATTGGCACAAATTCATGCCAGTGATTTTGAAGAGGACATGAGTAAACCAGAATTCATACCCAGATAGGTTTCTTCTAAACAAAGTTCACCACCCTTAGTCAACCCTGAAAAATGCTATTCCATTCTAGAAACGCAAAAGCGTCCCTCTAGAAAATTTAGAACCACGGCTTACAAATACACGGTGAAGTTTAAAGATTATAAGTCCGAAGTACCGTTAGAGAGAAGAGAAAGGTTCATCACCGAGATGTGGGATTCTTTGCTCACCTCACTCAAGCAACAATGTCAACCCAAAGAAGACGATCGCTTGAGACTTTCCATACAAATCCCGTTTAGATCGAGTTTAACAGCCCTGCAGAATTGAGCGCTTCCAAAGTCATGGACAAGATTCATCACGTGCAACAATCCAACGACCAGTTTGACATCACCGATGGATTAGCCACACTCGACATGACCCACGTTACTCCTCCTCAAGGGATATGACGCAAAAAGGTCTTATAGGTGAACGACCTTCGGAGCACCAAAAACAGTATCGTCCAAATTAACAACCCTCAAGACCAGATGTGCTTAGCCCGGGCTATCGTGGTGGGACGAACCTATGCCAACAAAAAAGACACGGCAAAATGGAAAAGAGACTGGAAAACTATTCAACGATCGGGCCGAGCTAAAGAACGATACGAAGCACAACTCTTGTTACAACAAGCTGGCCTGTCCAAAGACACACCCTGTGTCATTTCTGAAATGCAAAAATTGCAAGATGTCCTAGCTCCACGCTACACCTTGAAAGTACACCCTCATGAAGTACGTGGGCCTCTGTTGTTTCGAGGCCACGATTTTAAGGATGGAAAATACATTCACCTTTATCATCACGACGACCATTTCGATACCATTACTAGTATTACTGCATTCCTAAGATACGGTTATTACTGTAAGAAATGTTAATATGGCTATAACAGTCGAGAGTAACACAAACATTGCAGATCGAAACGTTCAGGATGTTTAGCCTCTCAACCCTGTCTGGACCAAGTACAAGAACGAGTGTATTGTCAGCCCTGCCTGTTACCAACAACATTTGAAGACACAACGTTCACAGAAGAAATGCGCTTGTCAGCTACTGAGATTGTGCCCCACGTGTGGACAAGGCATACGTACCATTAGTACCAAGGCACATGTATGTTCATGAAAGAAAAACTGTTACATTTGTCACCACATCGTGGACTTGGAACACGAATGCTACGTGCAAAAGTACCAACCCCAACAAGAGGAAAATGAGGACCACAAGAAGAAAGGCAATTTTGTATTTTCGATTTCAAATGCATGCAAGAGACCGGCACTCACATTCCTAACTTCTGCGTGGCTCATCGAGCGTGCGAGAAGTGCATTCAAGAACCTGTCTTCAGTCATTGCCCTCACTGCAGCAAGATTCCTGGAAGGCGTGAAAAAATCTTTCGGGGACCGAACACGCTAGCCGATTTTGCCCAATGGATCTTAGACCCCATCGACAAGACTTGGAACAAAGAGGACATCGAACGTTACGGCAATTATCATCGCCATGCCACGGTCATAACCCAAAATTTCTCCGGATACGATGGACTGTTTCTTTTGAGATACTATACGGAACAAGGCACCGAGCATCCTAAAGTGACTTTGAACGGAGCCAAAATTATTTCCATGCAAGTGGGACCAGTGCAGTTAAAATATTCGATGAGCTATTTTGGCCATGCCTTTGAGTCGAATGTCTAAAACGTTTGGAATGACAGAAATGACTAATGGGTACTTTCCACACATTTTCAATACGGAAGCCAATCAACATGCCGTTCTACCATATTTGCCTGAGGCCCACTATTACGACCCCGACAATATGCGCACTGAACAACGAGAAGCTTTCTACGCTTGGTACCAGGTCCATGCCTCCGACCCTTTTCACTTTCAGGAAGAAATGTTAAAGTATTTTCGTTCCGAGGTGAACATTTTCCGGCGATGCTGCGGAAAATTTCGAGAACTGTTCATGGAACACGGAGGGGTGCATCCATTGAAAGAAGCTCGCACCATTGCCAAAGAGTGTTCCTTAGTCTACCGTCAACGATTCATGCCTGAAAACACCGTGGCGGTCATCAGTCCTCAAACGACCAACTATGTCAAATGTCAATACTTGGTCAAAGCCCTACGCTGGTTACATTACTTGTGCGAAAAGGAAGACAAATGGATTCAGTATGTCCGCAACGGAGGGGGCGTAAAGACCATCGGAACGCATTCGGTCGATGGCCGGGACTTAGAAAACCCCAAGATCGTGTACGAGTTTAACGGTTGTTTATTTCACGTATGTCCCATCTGTTACCCTGATCGTGGCACTAAAAATCAGTTTCTACATCGAACCATGGAAGACTTATACCATGCCACTTGTCAGCGACGCCCAAAGTTAGAACAGGAAGGATACCAAGTGGTGGAAATGTAGGAACACGAGTACGATCTCCGTTTGACCCCATGAACCCGAGGGATAGTTTGTACGGAGGTAGGCCCAATGCCACCTATTTGCTGTACCAAGCCGACGAAGAGAAAGGAGAAGAAATTAAATGCTTGGACGTGTGTTCGCTGTATCCCTACGTGTGAAAATATTGTGACTTTCCTGCAGGGCACCAGCAATTGTTAACGGAACACATCGACCTGAAAAGCATACGACAATACGAAGGCTTGATCAAATGTAAAGTTTTGCCTCCCACGGACTTGTACCATCCCGTGTTACCTCACCATAGTCAAGGCAAACTGATGTTTCCCTTGTGCCATACTTGTGCCGAAAGGTGTAACCAAGACCAGCCTTGTCAGCACACTCAGGAAGAACGGGCCTTGACGGGGACGTGGGTCAGCGTAGAATTGTTTAAAGCTCTGGACATGGGATACTAACTGTTAGACGTGTATGAAACTAAAGCAAGAAGCTAGTGGCTATCCGTCCTGGTGTCACACTCCCGCAGACCAAATACATGAAACACGTGGACGTCGTTCGTGAGGATTTGATCTTGGTCAATTACGAAGAAGATCTGGACTTTGTACAAGACGACCCTTTTGGAAATGTCATCATTGCGGCTTACGTGACAGCTCATGCTCGCTTAATATTTTACGAAGCTTTAGAACTGTTAGGGGAACGCATCATGTACTTTGACAAGGACAGTTGCATTGACATTCATCACCCGAGTCAACAGCACCCTGACATCGAAGGAGACCGTTTAGGAACCTGGACAGACGAGCACCCCGACAACAAGATTCTAAGTTTCGCGAGTGGCGGTCCTAAAAATTACGGCTACGAATACCGGGACAAACAAGGAGAAGTGCACACGGAGTGCAAAGTGAAAGGATTGACTCTGAATTATCGTACCAGTCGAGTGGTGAACTTTGGCGTATTGAAACAGGCCTTGCAGTCTGGAAAAAATGAACAGTTTAAAGTGATCACCTATCAACCCAACAAGATTGTACGTTTACCCACTCAACACATCGTCAGTCAGCCGTTGGAAAAAGTCTATTAAATAATGTAACAGAAGAGAGTGCGGCTTCCCAACCACTTTACTTTGCCGTATGAACACGTCGGTATTGATCTGTGTATAAAAAGGGACAATGTCCAAGAGCGATAGTTTATTGTTTCTACCAAGAACAAGCGAACAAGATGAATCCTTTCAGAGAAACACAAAACAAGTTCAAACATGTTCAATTCATGTTTGGCGGTTCTGAAGTGGAGTGCGATGCTATGCCTTGTGATGTGAGAGATGCTGTACGCTGTGACCTCAGCGGTACAGTAAAGCATCACGAAAACTTTAGTATCACTACCCCTATCATGGAAAGTGATGATGTGCGTGTCAAACCTGACGGATGCGAAAGCGATACCTATCGTCCTCGTGGACTCCTTACTGTTTTTCACGGTGATTGTGGATGTCAACCTTCACGTCTACCCCCTAACGGATGGCATACAGCCCTGAGCAAACTCCTGTCCATGTCATCCTACCCTCATTGAGAACCTGTGAAAGACGAATATTCGTTCACTGTGCGTTTGCCTGAAAACTGCAGCTTTGAAAATCGTTTTCAATCGTTCAAAGGAATATGACCTAAGTATCTGGGAGGACCCACCCCCGAAGAATTAGCCAGAGCCGGATTTTTATACTTGGGCGAAGATAATAAAGTCAAGTGTTTCAGTTGCGGTGTGTCACTTCACCACTGGGAACCACAAGATTCAGCAAACCTGGAACATGCTCGATGGTCTCCTCATTGTCACTATTTACCTTTAGTGGGACGATATCAGTAATCCCTGAATGGCTACTTTACAAGAGAACATTTGTGGTTTGCCTATGGAATTGAGAGAACGCATTTACCGAGAACTGGTCAAAATACAAGTCAAAAGTAAAGAACAATTGCATCCGTTACGTCATCAGTGTTTGAACCACTGGTACCTGAATGCTATAAGAGGACTGATTCATGAGAAAGTGTTCCAGTGGTCAGACCTTGTTAAATGCTTCCATGACAAGAAGGATCGGCATTTTGGTTACTTCGAGATTCACCTACTGCAACGCATTGAGGAAGAAGAGATAAAGGATTATAAAGGTCTTTTACGTGGAATCTGTTTAGTGCAGGAGGAAACTTCTAATCGAAGTCTGAACTGTAGGTTACAGTATTCAAGATTTAGATTTCCTACTGGAGAACGATTATACATGTATTGCTTCCGAAAAAAAGAGACTATAAAACAGGAATCCATGCCACGACTTATGTCAAAAGTGATTCAACAGATTCCGTGGAAGGAACTCAATGACCATATTCAAACCGTGGATCATTACCATCAATTATTACAAGAACTGTATCCGTTCAATTTGGGTCGACAAGTGGTGTGTGTCTTAGTGACTTGTTTTCTGGGATTTCGTTTACCAGCCGATTCCTTATGGACTCTTTACGATCAGTACTTACCACTCCCATGGCCTTAAATGTTCACGAGAGACTCATTTTGCTCAAAGCTTTACGTTTTCATCTGGATACTTCACGACCTCTACGGGAAAAAAAGATTCATCAACTTTTATCTACCCAAGACGTGTATGACGATGAGTGTGTAGCTTGTGACTTACACCCCCATTGGACAGATGTCCGTGACTGGAAAAAATGGGATTTTGGGGCTTGGACCCAAGAAGTGGCCCAGTATGCACGAGAGTTGTTGCAGTAAAAAAGTCACCTTTCAAGCTGTGTTGGTGACCGCACCAGAAGGACATTTCTGAAAGACCCTTTTGGGAGGACACGTGTGTGACCTTACCCCCGGTAGAACGTGTCAGAACATTACCCCAAAGATGTTGTACAGACACTTGTTTCTATTAGATTTTGAAAGTTTTCATGTGCCTTTTATCGTTGTACTTAAGCCTTTGGCTTTTATGTATTTTTGTTTTTCGTATTCATGTTTAAAATATTCAATAAACGTGTCCTGAAAAAGTATATAAACTCTTGTCTTGCTTGTTTTCGTGTCACAAGTGACATTCCTCACACTATGCTACCTCTGCTGTCTCTGCTCCCTCTTCCTCCACTGCTGTCAAAGTCATCGACGAACACTTAGATCGTGCCAGCTGGGAGGCTTTGTATCTTCGCCATCCCTTTAACATGCTCACTGCGGGACATTGCGGTTCAGGCAAAACCGAATTTGTCAATCGTTTGATCGAACAGAAACATCAGTTGATCGATCGTCCACCTCAACGTATCGTGTGGTGTTGCAAAGAGTGGCAATCGGCGTACAGCCTCTTGCGAGAAAGTCAATGAGATTCCATCGTGTTTGTGGGAGGCATTCTTAACGAAGACTCCCGTCAAACCCATTTGGTCATTTTCGACGACATGTTAGGAGAAGACGAAGAAGAAATTAAACTGTGGTTTACGCACAAAGGGAATCATCGTAATGCCAGTGTCATTTACATCACTCAAAATTTGTTTCAACAAAGTAAAGCTCACTGCACCATCAGTCTCAATGCGTATTACGTGGTCTTGTTTAAAAGCCCTAGAGATCAATCGCAAGTGCAAGTTTTAGCCAAACAGTTAGGAACGCCTTGGCTGACTCAGGCGTACGACGATGCCACTCAAACTCCACACGCTTATTTACTCGTCGATTTGAAACCCACGACCCCTGATGATTTGCGATTTCGGACCCATTTGTTTCACCACTGGTGCCAAGACGGAGGGCCTGTCCTGTACACGTCTCCGTCCTCGACTTAACTTCACTCCAAAAAAAAATTTATAAAAACCTCGGACATTTTTCTTCTGGCTCACACAGTGTGAACATGACGTCCCTTCAGTCTCATCGTCCTGTCAAATTGATTCGTGCCTTGTATGGCATCAGTCGCGAGAAAAATCCACAAATACGGGCTCGTGTCTTAGAAGCTAGTCTCAAAGAAGTCTTACGATGGTTCACGGTGACAGCACGTCAATTACTATAAGGGATCATTCAGATTCCTCATCAAACCAAACGCTTTTTTGATCGAAACAAAGTCGCATTGACCCAACTGGCCGATCTCCGCATCGATAGTCAGACCAAAAAACAAGTCATTTTGAAACCTGGAGGGAGCGGTACTCTAGGAGGTGTCATCACTCGCTCTCTCTTTAGATGGGATCCTAATGCTCCCAAAGTTCTCCCCAAGCCAAAAGCCAAACGAAGACCCAAGAAGAAAAAAAAGAGCCGCCGTTTCAAGACCAGGTCCCCAAGGAGACCCGTGTCTGCAAAGAACTTCTCCAACGGCGGGACCCTCCTCTGTCCAGTCACCATCCCAGAAAAAGAAAAGCCCACAGAAATCTAGTCGCAAGAGAGGCACTTTGGCCAGGAAGCAACCTTACACTCGCAAACCACGACCTGTCAGCACAACGGTGACCGCGTCTCCGGTAGCCTCAGGTTCATGCACTTCTACGTTGATCACACCAAGAACGTCTCCACTGATGACCCCAAGAACTTCTCCAGTGGCAGGACCGTCCAATTTAGTGGCAGTGGCAGATGATCACAAAGTATCTGCTCCCAAAATCAAAGTCTAAGAAAGATCGGGCATGTTACAGAGGTTATTGGATTTGTCCAAGCAAGAGCTGGCTCGATTTAGTCCGTTACGTACGCCTACACGACGTGTCATGCCCGTCCTCAAGTTGATACGACTTAAAGACAATCAGTGGCGACGCGTTCCAGTATAAAAATGGTCTGCGATAAAAGTAGGGTTATCAGTGTACTCCCATAAGATGTCACCTCAAAGGAGTGCACTCCGTCACTATCGTACAAAAAACAGAAAGAGACAAAGACAGGCTCGTCATCCGACAAAGCGTTTAGTCAAGCATCGACGTGACCCTAAGAAAAGATACAATCGTTCCAAGAAAAAGAGGAGTCAACAAAGGGGAGGATTCCTTGGCGATTTTGGAAAGCACATTGTCACCTTTATGACAAAGCGATAGTCCCAAAAACAAAAGGTAAAAGGACGTGCGCTAAGTCATCGACGTTAGTGTATGTTTGGTGAATGTCCCGGAACCCACAAGCAAAAATGTCACCCTCCAGAAAACATCCCTCTTCTAAATAACCCCAAGGAAAGAAAAGGAAAGGACTGCCTCCTCGTTTAGCCAAGCATGGGGACATGTCATCTGTCCTGTCCAGAGCTTCTCCACCCCTGCGGAAAAAAACTCATTCAAACAGCCTCTAAAGAGGTCACCGATATCGTGTGCGAATGTTGTTTGAACGTGTTGAAAGGCACGATCCCTTTGTCCAAACACCAGAAACAATGTTAAGGCAAACATCGTCACGTTCTTCGCCAAATGGTTCAAAAGAAAATCCCCATTGGACAAAAGAAGATGTTGGTCCACGGTGGAGGAATTTTACCCCTCTTGTTAGGCCCATTGCTGAAAGGTGTCTTGGGAACCGTGTTGGTTGGACTGGTGGGAGCAAGATAAAAAGGACCTCTGGAGTCCCAAGATCTCAGAATTGACCCTTGAAATCCCATGGAAGGACGAAAACTAGCTATAGTGTCTTACAAACGATGGATGGAATACCATCGTTAGCAAGAACAACGGACACCACATTTACCTCCCAATCCTCATTTGAGCGAAATGCCCAGTTACAATACGAATTGCAGTCCTTGATGGATCGCCAAGATTTGTCCGAAACAGAAAAATCGTAAAAGTAAGGTCAACTCTTGCAACGACTGCAACTCTTTCACCAAAAAGCTTTAGACGAAACAGCTCTTCTCACTTTGAAAGATTTTAAGACCCTGATGAAAACTCCAGCACCATCACCACTACCACTACTACCAGTGACCAAGAGAGAAAAAGCAGAAGAAGAAGAAGAAGATGAAGAAGAAGGGTTTCAAACTGCACCAGCAAAAAGTACGCAAGTTAACCACACCACCTACCTCCAGAATTGGATGGATTAAAAAGATGATGACCACCACTTCTTCATCAGAAGAGAAAAAGAAGGTGAAGACAGAAGTGAACCAAAAACCGATATCCCCTATTCAGACATCCTCCTCCTCGACACCTATTGCCGGTCGGACACGCAAAGCATTACAAACCAAGAAAATGCCCCACGAGATAAAGAGTAACATCCTCCAAGAGTGGGTGCCTTATTAAGAAAACAAAAAAATGGATAAAGTGTTAGCCAGCATTTGCTACGATCCCTCCCATCCTGCAGGTTACGCGGGAGTTCAAAAATTGTATCGTGCTGCCAAATCTCGACTGAAAAGTCTCCGTTTACCTCAAGTGCAACAATGGTTACAAGAACAAGCTACCTACACTTTAGACAAACCCATTCGACGCAAGTTTTCCAGAAGTCGTACCCGAGTGGAAGGCATCGATCATCAATGGCAAGCCGATTTAGCCGATGTCTCTCTTTTGGCCAGCTACAATCCTGGCTACAAATATTTGTTTTGTGTCATCGACGTCTTTTTCCAAATTTGCTTGGGTCGTGCCCTTGACTTCCAAATCGAGCAGCGAGTTAGTGCGAGCCCTGCAACGGGTGTTGAAAGAAAGCGGAAGTCACCCTCTGCGATGACAAATGGACAAAGGTACCGAATGTTTCAACCAAGCTTTCCAAAAAGAATTACAGAAACGTAACATTATTTTTTTTTACCACCGAGAATCCCGAAACCAAAGCCAGCATCGCAGTACGTTTTCAACGCGCTTTGAAAGAACGCATGTGGAAATATTTTACGCATCACCACACTATGAAGTACATCGACATCTTACCGCACCTGGTGCAAGCGTACAACCAATCTTACCATCGAAGCACCGGATGTGCCCCGCAAGAGGTGACTCCCGACAACGAAGTGCTGGTGTCTGATCGCCTGTTTGGTAGGTCTCCGACGAGGGCTGTCCCCAAGAAAGGTAGGGATGGCCGTAGGAGATTGGGTGCGCATTGGCAAAACCAAACGCACTTTCGACAAAGGTTACTTACCGAACTGAACCACAGAATCATTTCGTGTCACTAGACGAGTGTATGGTCGTGATCCTGCCGTCTATAAATTGGAAGACATGAACGGGGAAGTACTCAAAGGTACGTTTTACTTGCCCGAGTTACAACGTGTCACCAAAAAGAAGACGACGTGTACGACATCGAAAGCATTCTCGAACGCAGAACCCGTAAAGTGGGTAAACGACGTGTCAAAGAAGTCATAGTACGTTGGAAAGGATATCCACCCAGTTTTTGATTCTTGGATCGATGCTTCGCAAGTCATCGACTATAAAAAGAAGTGACCATCATGCCCTTTCACACAGACGCAGCTACCTCTACCATTGCAGCGACCACTCCTTCACCCAGTTCTTCTCTGCAAGATTTACTGAAACAACCCTTGTGAGTGTGGTGTGGAGAACGTGTGCCTAAAACGCAAATCGTCTTTTTCTGCCAAATCTTTGTGGTGTATTGTGTCATCGGGGCAGCCATTGCCAATTTGAGTTTGCAACAAGGAGACAAATAATTGTGGACCATTTTATTAAGCAGTTGCATCGGTTACCTGCTACCCAATCCCTCCCTGAAATTCTCTTCCAACGGCAACAACGGGCACCTTGTGTCCAGTGCCAGTGCCAGTCACCACTCCAACAACAATAACAATCCCATTTTGGGCGGAGACACGCCTCTAACTTCTAGTAACCGCTCGGACAGCCACAGAACTCTGGAATTATGAACAATAACAACCAATTTTACTTAAATTTACCCAGTGACAGTTCCATGGAGGTGTTTCCCAAGAACACTTTGTGCTTTTACACGGTCAAATTACCTCAGACCATTCAATTAGATCACCAAGACCATTTGGGAAGTGGCTTTGGTAGAAATCATTCACCCGACCCAAGTCCTCAATGTCCTTCCCAATCAATATTCTTTTTCCGTGGAAGTTCATGGTGATCCATTGCAACAGTACTTAAATAGTTTAAAATATGACAATAAAACCTATGATGACAAAACTCAAAAGCGGACTTACCACTTGTTTGTTCCCCCAGGCTATTATTTTATTGGTCAACATTTAGTCAGCACCATGACATCCAAATTTAATGTTGTGTTTCTTAAAGCTTTGGAAAGTGTCAGAAAAAGTGTCACCATAAAGTACCACAAAGGAGCTCGTCGCTTCCTGATGAAATTTCACGGGGGTAAAATCATATCCATTTTATTTTGTCCTGAATTGTTTGACATGTTGGGTGGGGACATGGACACGAGGATGGCCATGATCAAGAAAAACGAATTACCAGTCATTTCCGAAACGATTCCTTTAGCACGTTATTTCTTTCCCCGGTAGAACTGAACCAAGGACTGAATTTGATATTTGTGTACTCCGATGTGGTAGAGCATAACGTGGTGGGACACACTTCCGTACCGTGACTGCGTCTCATTCCTTTCAAAGTGGATTCTGCCACGGACACTGACGAGGAAGGCGGAAACACTTATCACGTACACCACGAATTTGCACAACCTCACTATTTGCCTGTCAGCAAGTGATATTTGGACACGGTCAACATTGCTATAAAAAGAGATCTGGGACAAAATATTCCATTTACCAAAGGAAAAGTCACCGTGAAACTCCATTTTCGAAAACGGTTCTCTAACGACCTGTAAGTCATGTGTCCAGTGTACCGAGGAGTTGCTCGACAGCGAGGACATGGTTTAGGAGATATGCTCAAATCGGCTTTTCGTTCGGTGGCTCCGGTCTTGAAACCGATGGTAACACGCGGATTGCACGCCTTGAAAGATGCCGCACTGACGCAAGGCAAAGAATTTCTCCCAAATGTCATCATCGACAAACAAAATCCCAAAGAAGCCTTCATGAGGGCAGGCAAGAATGTCTTGCTTCAAACGGGTAAAGACCTTTTGGGTCGACGAGAAACTCCTATAAATGCCCTGAACCCTACTGAGCCAGGCATTCCAACTTTCCTGACGAGACAGCAAGGACAAGGCAGAAAGAGACGAAGATGAAAACACCCTTTCATCAGACTTCAAGCTAGAAAGACTTAGAAAAGAAGAACCGTTCGAGACTTAGACGTTTTCGATTATTAAAGTATTGAGAAACATAAATAAAATGATGCACCGATAGTCTTGCGCCTGTTCCAAGTCGGAACTAGATCTGTTTGCCATGCTACCCACCATGATGGCAATGAAAGAATCCCAATGGGTGGAATTTCATCCTGTCTCCTCCTTGACGGATTCCGCTCCCATCGAGTTTGATATCAAAGTTCAGCCCGAAGATTACATCGATCTGAATAACACTTACCTATACTTGAAAGTCAGAGTGATCAGAACGGACAACACCAATCCAGGAGCCAATGCTATAGTAGCTCCTATCAACAAGTTCATGCATTCCTTGTTCAGCGAAAGTGGACATGTACTTGAATAACAGACTGGTCAGCAGCAGCATGGATACTTACCCTTATCGAGCCTACCTGGAAAATCACTTGACGTACGGAAAAGAAGCCAAGAATACTTATCTGGATGCTTGCGTGGTATGGAAACCTGACACAGCGTGTGATAACACGTTTAACGATACAGCCCTGACAGCAGATGACGATCCTCACAATGTGGGGTTTAACACAAGTAGAAATAAAATTCTGCAAGGACGTAGTTTATAACTGATGGATCGTTTGCATTTGGACATGTGGTTACAAGAAAAGTATTTACTCAACGGGATGGATATTTGCCTGAGACTGAATCGTAGCAGTACCGCTTTCCATTTGATGACCCATGATAACGAGTACAAAACCATCATCCAAGAAGCCAGGCTCTACGTGCGACGCGTGGAAGTGTTACCCAGAGTAGGATAACGACATCAGTCACACGTTGAGCAGAACTACCGCTAAGTATCCGATACGACGCGTGGAAGTAAAAACGTTCACTATTCCTGCTGGACAGCGATCCATGATCGAAGATCATCTGTTCCAAGGTCAGTTACCCAAGCGTTTGATTATTGGTATCGTCAAGAATTCAGCCTTCAACGGAGTCCACAACGGAAATCCTTTCCTGTTTCATCATTACAATGTAGCCAAGATCGACGTCAGTCGCGATGGCAAGACACTGTGTACCCGACCCTTTGAGCCCACATTTGGTGACAGGAATTACTTGAGGTTGTACTTGTCCCTGTACGAAGCTACCGGACAGTTAGGAACCAACACCAGTCAAGGCATATCGTACGACGATTATACAGGAGGCTACGTTTTGTGGGCGTTTGATTTCACTCCCGACCAAGGCAGCGACGAGGGACATTTCCACCCTATAAAATCCGGTCAGATTCGAGTGGAACTTCAGTTTACTAATCCTCTACCTGACACAGTGAACGTGTCCTCCTGTATGCAGAATTTGACAATACGATATAAATCAACAGTTTGAGAGACGTCATTTTAGATTATTAGAAACCATGGAAGACTGTTATCCCTCTTTACCTACTGGAGAAACTTTGCACATGGAATGTGAGGAAACTGTGGAAGAAGAATCCCAAGACAAAGAGGAAGAAGTCCTCATGATGAAATCGAGATGGCCAGAACAAGAAGCCCATTTAGTCTCCTGTTTTGCCAAACACTTGGCCGAAAAAATTACGGAATTGATCAAGAAAGATTGCTATGGATGTCAAAACGATCATCCCAGTCAAATTCAACACGATAAATGTCTGATGTTGAGTCAAGAAGAAAAATTGGACGAATATCTGGACAAATCTTGGAGTGACATCTCGGAAGAAGCCGTGTTGCATGAGTGGTATAAAGGCTTGCGTGAACATTCCTGTCCTTCATTAATCACTCAAGAGATTCATCGTATCGAAGCTCTCTTGGCTCAGAGGTGGGAGACGAGGCGAAGAAACGGTTATTGTCAGACATTTTCAAAGAGAAAGTCAGGATTGAATTGATCACTTATCATTACCTGTGAAAAAGAAACAACCACACCAATAAATGGATACCTGAGAACTTTGTTACCTTTTGAACCACAGTTCGTACACGGCTTCTTGGAATCCTGTCGTATGTGCTAAAGGTTAACTCCCTCATCGTAAACCACAGGACCATCAAGCCACAGTCATCTCCCAGGAACCCACTGGGTAGCCGTCTACTTTCCTCAAGAAGGATGTGTGGAATATTTCGATTCCTATGGATTGCCTCCTTTGGAAGACTATATCATTGACTTTATGAGAAGAAATGCTCAGACCACACGATTCAATAATGTGAAATTACAAGGCACAGATTAATTGGTGTGTGGACAATATTGTGTGTATTTTCTGCATCATAGCAGCCTGGGCTATTCTTTAGAACATTTAGTGACTCATTTTGATCCTCGTTCTTCTTCTAGAAACGATGTGAAAGTAGATCGTTGGTTTTGTGACCATTCTGCTTATCTATTGTCTCAAGCTAGGAAACGTCGTGTCCATCAATGGCCCAATGACTTCCAACAGTGGAAATCACAATTTCATTCACAACGTTGCCTGCCCTGTTTACAATAAAGTGTGATTTGAAAAAAAAAGTTTGTTCTTTGAAAAGATGTTTTATGTTATATTGAATAATTATTGTTCAAAATGTTATTGTTATTAGTTAGTGTTAAGTGATTTTTGAATAAACATGTTGTGTTTTGAAGACAAAAAATGAGTTTGTAGTTTGCTTGGCTATAAGTATCCTGATTCATGCTCTTTGACTTCTCTCTATCCCTCCCATAACATTCATTGAACGGTCCGATGTTTTCCTTCACGTCCGCGCTATGACTGGGCAGTCTCCAGTCTAACCATCCATCATCGACGCATCCTCCTACGAAGATGTGCTCCAGACTAGCTAAGCTAAACGAAGCCTACGTCAATTTGCAAAGGGTCAGACACAGTCTGATACCGAAGGCGGAAGAGATAGAGAATGTGAGAATGTTACAAGTCACTGAAGACCTAATAGAACAGCTCTTCAGAGAAAAAATGAACAGGGAGAAAGAAGAATGGACAGAAAAGTACAGACTTCAGAAACAGCAGAGATAGCAGCAACAACAACAACAGCAGCAGCAGCAGCAGCTGCAACCTGAACCTGACAGAGGTTTTGTGGACTGCCGTATCGATACCAAAGAGTTCTTCTTCTCTTTCCGAAGAAGCAGACCTTATCCTGCGAGAAAGCCTATCGTCAGAGGAGGTCGCAATCTTAGATCCTAAAAAAATTGCCATAGCAAACAAAAAAAAAAAATCAGCCCTTTTCAGGGCTACCCCAATCTCTAGAAAAGAAATAACTATGAATTTGCCAAATGTGTAAATGTAGAGTAGTGTAAATATAAACACTGTTTTCTGATGTGGCTGTATATGTTTATGTGTGTGATTGTAAGCGCTCACGTACGTTTGTGTGGATAGTAGATTATGATAAAAACATTTTTGCTGGTTAACGTGAGTGGATAGTAGATTTTGAGTTTGATTTGCGTATGTCGATAGTATATTATTTATTTAATGAAAATTTTTAAACTAGTAATGGGTAGTAAAAATGTCAGTGTTTATTTTGGGGTCATGATCTAGGTCATGTAAGTTTAGGGTTTTAGGGGATGTTTTCCTTCACGTCCGCGCTTTTTGTATAAATTGAAAACCGCTTGGCAGTCTAGCTACCCTTGTTGATTGATCAACACTAGAAAATGAGCAGCAGGCTGACTAAATTGATGGAACTTCAGATGCATCTAGAGTATGCCAGGCGCATACTGGACGAACTGGCTGTGGAGGCTCTTGTAGACGAGTCTAGACTAGAACAGGAGGAAGAAGAGAGAAGACAGAAAGAAGAGGAGGAGAAAAGAGAGGGATAGGGTCTCACCTGTTCATGAGACAGAGTTGTGAGGTGAAGCCATTTTTTGAACCTCCACAAGCAATAGCTCCACCGCAGCAAGTAAATCCACCACATAAACAACAAGAACAACAACAAGTTCACCCTAGATTGCGGTATAGGCAAGAAAGAAGACAAAGAAGACAGAAGAGGTAACAAGAATTCTTTGTTATTCCCCAAAGAAGACAGAGGGAAAGTTACACCATCCCAGAGACTGAAGATTGGGGTGCTGAAGCCACTCATCCAACCTCTGCACTCCCAGACACAAATATAAACTGGGGAAATGACTGGAGTAGACGTTGTGTATGTGGTGCCAGACCCGGAAGATGTCACCATTAACCAGGTGAATCTGGAGTTCTAAAAAACTGCCCTTTTCAGGGCTAGCCAAAACTCTAGAAAAGACAAAACTATTAATTTTGCCAATATGTGAGAATGTGGAGTAGTGTGAATAAAAACTCTCTCTCATTTCCTATTGTGATTGGATGTGTTGATGTATATGTGTTTGTGCTTGTAAGCGCTCACATACGTTTGTGAATAGTAGATTATTGGGTTTTGTAATCACTCACGTACACTTGTGAGGATAGTAGATTTGGGTTTGATTTTAATGCTTTGCGTGTGTGGATGGTAGATTTGGGTTTGTTTATTGCTGCTTAGGGTATGTGGATAGTAGATACTATGAAATGAGAAAAGTAGGGGATGTTTTCCTTCACGTCCGCGCTTTCCATATAAGAACCCTCAGTGTTCATCGTTCGGACCATTCTAAGGAATAACCAAGACAAAATGACTCAAGTATCAGTTTTATTTAATCTATTGAGAGACATATATTTCTGGATAATGGATGTAGAATATGTTGTTGAAAAAAATAGAAAAGGAATGGAGGCATGGAGATATTAAAGACTTGGTAACCAGTCAAGTTCAAGGTCTAAAGGCAGCCATGTTAAATTCCCCTTGTCGCCAAAGAACAACTCTACTTTCCCCATGTTAACTTCCCCTTGTCGCCAAAGAACAACTCTACCCTTCCTCAAGTTAAATTTCCATTGTCGCCAAAGTGTCCCAGGGCATTCTGTAATGCAAAGTTCCATTGTCGCCAGCGTATCCCCATTCACTACTTATGTGCAAATATATATTTTGTGTAGCATAGGTAAAGACATGAAGCGCTATTAATTGATTCAACAAAACTGTTCCAAGAAATTTCAGTAATTTATATCCCTTACGAATCAAATGACATATGTGTGCAAGAGTGCGAGTGTTTTTTTAACTTATTGTGTAGCATACTACTGTATAGAGACAGGATATACACAGTTATATATTTTAATAAATTATGTTATACATACAAGCATGCATACACAAACACAAACACATACATACATAAAAACATACATACATACATACATATACACATACATGCATACATACATACATACACATAACTACATATTTACATACATACATACATACATACAAAATACACACATACATAAATGCATACATACATACATAAATACATATATACATACATACATACATACATACATACATACATATATACATACATACATACATACATACATACATACATACATACATACATAGATACATACATACATACATACATACATACATACATACATGCATACATACATACATACATGCATACATACATACATACATACATACATACATGCATACATGCATGCATGCATGCATGCATGCATGCATACATACATACATACATACATACATACATACATACATACATACATACATACATACATACATACATGCATACATGCATGCATGCATGCATGCATGCATACATACATACATACATACATACAT